>VHZZ01000569.1:2077-33290 GCA_009801015.1 Silene noctiflora | reverse complement strand
AATCGATTGGTTAGCTCATTATTCATATATACTTTCTTTTGTTGTTAGTATTGTTACTTTTATTACATTTGTTATTACTACTATTACTTTCACTACTCCCACTGTAATTATTGGTAAGTAATTATTGTTACTTTCATTACTGCCGCATCAATATTGATAATTCACTACTCTCATTGTTACTTCTATTAGTTTCACTACTCTGCTCACTATTCAAATGAGTTATTACTATCATTACTACATATCCAATGTTACTACAATTCTTTACACTACTAACATAATTACTTTGCAATTTTAAGAGACTTATATATTTATATAAATATATTACATATATGCATTAAATCAAATCGAAATAATTATGAAATAGTATATATTTTTGGAAATTTAGCTTGATTTATTTACCTTTTAATAGTTTCCAAAATATAACATACTTATATTATAGTTGTCTAAGTTAAATAGTTAACATTCTTTATACTAATTAATAGCATAAGTGGGACATGTTTATTTTAAGGAAAATCACCGTATTCTGGTGTTCTTTAAATTTATATTTCAACCAAAACTATATAATATTTACCAATTTTACACGGGAGTAAAAATAGCTCAATTGTTAACTCTTTTTGAAGATACAAATTGGCAATCAAACGAATTATTATTTATAAAGGGCATAAATACATTGTCAATCAATTGACTCTACTGTTCACCCACGAAATCTACAGACTCGAAAATAACCCAACCCGATTAACCCTTTGCCAAGTCTAAATATAACCAACTTATACCTTCATACCTACTAGGCAGCTATTGTGAGTTTGTGACTACTTACTAAGGGCGATAGCAATGGGTATAAATAAGAAGTTTCATGTTTTATAAGGAGCTCCTTATACATTTATCTACATAATAAGAAGCACTCCTTATACCACATAGAAAGTATGAAACTTTTAATTGATGAAAATTAAGAAGTTTCATTATTAATGATGTGTTCAATGTGTCAATGAAAATATTTAGTATGGAACTTCAACCATTATTATTGCCCAGCTATTGCTTGATAGAATGAGATCCTAGGTAGCACGAACACTCCTCCTAAGCAGTCGTCCCGTGTCCGACACCATGTCGGACACGACACTCATCAGACACACGTCGAATACGCCTAAATGTGTCGGATACCTATAAATGAGGAATGCGATGTCGAAAGACTGTAAGAGATTGATTAGAAGATGGTTTGAGTGGAAAATGAGGATAAGTTATAGTCAAAGTCAAATTTTAGCTTCAATTATTTAATGGTTATTCTACATGGTAACCCTGTGTTTTTTCAAATTCTACATGGTAACCCTATTTTTCAGAGAACACACATGGTAACCCTCAACTCTATTAATACGTATTGCTATGACCCTAAAGTTTTTTTCCGTCAATTTTGTCCGTTAAAAGTATGTGATGTGACCAATTGGATTTGAGATTTTCTACAAGTAACCCTATGTTTTTCTAAATTTTACAAGATAACCCTATTTATTTTTTGTGTATATTTTACAAAGGCAACACTCTTAAAAATACTTACTTAGTTCCTCAATTTCTCATTCTTAGCAAGTTTGTTACTCGATTACTAAAAAAAAAAAAGTCAATTGTCAATCATCATCTCTTTAAGGTATCATTACCATAAATCTGCAAAAATCGAGTTTGATAATTAACAAAAAAATTCACTATTAAGCCCAATGTTTACAAATGCATGAGTCTCCACTCCTCAATTGTACCCAACTTTATTGTGCCAATTTGTCAAAAAATTAAAGTAAGTCATTGTTGTGTTTACAACATTTTCAGTTTTGGGATATTTGATGAGATTTCAGAAAAATAGTTTTTAAATTAGATTAAACCTATGAATCAAAATTGGGATTAATAAGTATAATGCTTGGTATGGAGTACCTTTATTAATTTGGTATTTAGAATATCTTGTCGGGAATTTTTTATATCGAACAAAGTTCTTACTAGATTTTGCTTTCAAAATTTGGTAAATTGAAGGGTAATGAGAATGGATTTGACAATTTGGGTGTAATTGAGTAAAATTGTGAAAATAAGATTAATTGACGGGTTATGTTTTTACGCACAATGTGATTTGTAGAAAAAAGTTTTTCTAAAGTATAGGGTTGCCATGTAGAAAATCTCAACATTTAATTGACCACGTCACATATTTAACGGATAAAATTGACGGAAAAAAAGTTTAGGGTCACGGCGATACGTATTAATAGAGTTGAAGGTTACCATGTGTATTCTCTGAAAAGTAGGGTTACCATATACAATTTGAAAAAACACAGGGTTACCATTTAGAAAAACCCATTATTTAAATTTAATATCAAATACATTTACAAAAATAAAATGGTATGTTAATTTTAACTATAAAATATATATTTTATTAAATTTAAATAACGTGTCCCGTGTCATAAATTTTATGGGATACCGTGTCACGTATCTGTGTCGTGTACTTGTCAGTATCCGTGTCCATTTTGGTGTTACCTAGGTGGGACCTTCATAAAAATATGTGAAGTTTGGACCTTCATACATGCCAACACATTTTCTCATTACGTACCGTCGAGAAAATGGCACCCTGTGTTAGGGCTGGGCACGGTCCAAAATCGGACCGGAATCGGAATCGGCAAAAATCATGAACCGGGATTGGACCTGATTACAAAAATTCTTGTCCGAGACCGGACCTAAAAAATTCTGATTTAAGACCGGAATTTATCATTACATGCCCACTTTTTCAAATTCTGGTCCAAAAATTTCAGTTCATTGGACCGAATCGGACTGGTTGGACCGGATTAAAAATATAATTTTAAAGAAAAAAATGCAAATAACAATAACTTCGGACATTCCGATCCAAACCGGTCCAGACCGGAAAATATCTAATACATAAAGTAGTGGTGGATCTTGGAAAATTTTAATTGACAATATATATTAACAAAATATATACTTAATGTACAAAATTTTAATGGTACACTAAAACGGGCTTTGGATGCTCGAAAATGAGTATTAGGTGCATGCAAATTGTTAGATACGTGGAAATGATTATTAAGTGCATGAAAAATAATAAAATGTATTTCGACTCCATTTCCGTCAATAGGTTATGATTTCTCGACTAAGAAATACGTTATTTAAGCATTAAATTTTTAAAATTTAAATTTTGTAAGGTGGAGTTTTCAAGGCTGTCATCGAGTTAGTGGTTCTCCCATGAACCCAATTCAATACAATACTCCATCCCTCCAGGTTATTTGTTATATATTCAATTTGGCACAAAGACGAAGAAAATGATGAAAAGAAGAGAAAAATAATGATAAAATACAGGGTTCTGCCAGTTCTCTCGCACATCCACTTGTCGACTTTATATGCACTTATCCAATTGTGTAAAACTTATCAAAAATAGAAATAGATAACAATTGAGTAATACAACCAATAGATAACAATTGACCATGACAAAGGTAGAATAGTACCGAGTACTCTATATTAGATATTAGAATCCAAGATATTGTTGATACTATGCAATTACTTGGCATAGATAACAGGGCCTGTGTTGCTTACCCGTAGTGGTGGATCTTGGAAAATTTCACGAAACCCGAGTCCAAAATTACTAGTACTATTCTGACATGCAAAGGGTTTTGGGTTTTTGGTTTTGGGTTCAAATCTTGGGTTCTAACTTAACAAAGAGTTTTGGGTTCAAATCCTAAAATGCAGCATTGTTAAAACTTAAAAGGAAGAAATTGAAAGAGTAATTATACCTGACTCAAATCCCGACTAAACTCAAAAGTCAAAGCATACTAATTCACGGTGGTAGTGAATATTAGGGCTGAGCAAAATTATACGATACGGTTTTATTATACGTATTCGATACGCTATACGAATTTAATTATACGGATTTCCGGATATCCGATACGAATTTCCGGATATCCGATACGGTTCTTTAAAAACCGTATCGGATAAGGATCGGCAAAATATGAAACCGGATATACGGTATCCGATACGGTTGCCTTTTTTCTAGAATAAAATATTAAAATATATACATAAATCACAAAATAACCAATATCTTGGTGATTAAACCTTATTAGTATTAACTTTATATGTTATTTACTCTTATAACTTTTTAAAATACTTTTAAGTTGCTAAAAAAAACTAACAATATTAAATTACATAAGTGAGGCTGAAAACCGGATACCGGATATACGGTTTCCGGATATACGGAAAAACCGGATATACGGTTTCCGTATATACGGAAAAACCGTATCGGATAAGGATACTAAAAAAAGAGATTTAAAAAACCGGATATCCGATACGGTTTCTAAAACCGTATCGGATATCCGGTTTTGCTCAACCCTAGTGAATATGGATGGAGCAACATAGTTATTTAACTGTTTTTTTCAAGTTACGTGACTTTCAACCTTTCCATTCTTTCTACTGTACAACTTTTACCAACATAAAATGTCCAAATCTCCAATACTCCAATACTTTAATCAAAAATCATTTTTCTCCTAAACTATTAACACAAAATCTTCCTACAGCCGCTCATTTTCGTTTGAATGTCTCAAACGGATTATATGTGATCAATTTATAATCAAATGTGACCATTTTTTGATAAAAAGATATTGAACAACAAATACTAATTAGTAATTACAACATTTTGTCGTTACATGATCACATTTTACAATAAAAATGATGATGTAGAGCCGTTTAAAATGAGAATTAGTGAACTATTAACATCCTTGATATTTACCGAGAACCTCGAGGGGCCTGGGCTCCTGTGCACCTCAGTGGAAATCCGCCACTGCGTATCGGTAATTGGTTGATCGGCGATTTAAATAAGAGAAAAGAATGACGTTTTTCACCATATATTGTGATCAAATAACAAAACGGAAAATGCACGCGGTGCCCTTGAGGTTTGTTTTTTTGCTTGAAATACCCAATTTTTTTATCCGAAAAACTTTAAGAGGCCATAACTCGTGTTTACGAGTTCAAAAAGTGATAATTTTTATTTCAAATTGATCCTCTTTCTGGGAACTATGACTTGAAAAAAAAATTTGTTGAGTTTGGAATTCGTGACCAAGAGATGTGGTCACTCAAAGTTTTGTTCGGTCAAAAAAACTTTGACACGCAATAACTTCTAGTCACATGATCCAAATACGATAATTTTTTTTTTTGAAATCGTAGTTCTCGGAAAGATGACCGATTTGAAAAAAAAAAATTATCACTTTCTGAAATCGTAAACACGAATTATGGACTCTTAAAGTTTCCCGGATAAAAAAATTGAATATTTTGGGCAAAATATCAAACCTCAAGGGCACCGTTGCATTATGATGGCCTCTTAACCTGTCTTATGCAAATATTATGATTTAGAGATTAGACACCAATCAAGGTTTTTGATACTATTATAGACATTACCCTTTTTTACTAATAAATAATGGTGTGAGCACCCTTTTTTTGTGGGAATAGGTGATCGATTATTGCATTTGCTTATATCATTTTGAAAGCGATGGTAAATACACAAATAATGTTAGACTCGTAATTCTTAAAGGGCAATGATAAGAAGTCATTTGGTAGTATTGGAACTCGGTACTTACTATCTGAATAAAAAGTTAAAGACAAAAGAGGAGATACGTTTTTCGTCCCTGTGTTTACTTTTTCTATTCTATGTGAGAAATATCTAACCAAATGTAAACAAATGATTGTGATGAATGGAATATCAAATTAGGTTTTGATTTTGCACCTATTTCTTAGGGGGTATCTGAGTAATTTCGTATCCATCGTTAAACTAAGCTAAATTTTAACCAAAGCTAACATCCGTGATCAATCTATAACATATTCCATTAACAAAAATCAATCAAGTATCAACATAGTTTACAATAAATAGTCTTCATTGTTGTTGAGTAGTTTTTATCACTATTAATCAACAAATAAATTAAGTATTCCGTAAAAATGAGAAACTTTAATATGATACATTGATGCAAATGACTAAGAAATTCAATTTAGAATTGTAGATAATTTAATTTACATTATTTGGAAAACTTGACTTGATTTATTCATTATTGAAACATGCAGATGCATGTGTACACTAAAAACCTGTACGTGAGGGTTGCTATCCACCTTCTCATTTCCCCTCTCAAAATCGATTAAACTAATATTATTGGGTTGTGTTGGAAGATAAGTAAATAAAACGAAATATAAGATATTTTAGTCAGTTATAAGAGAAAAAGTTAAAAAAGAAAAAAAAGGTTGAAAAGAGAAGGAAGATACTTGGTACGTGGTACCCAGTTTCTTAACTTTGTATACCATATGCTCTTGAACTTTCAATTTTGGCACAACATATCCAAATTAACAGTTTTGTTTAACACGTTAACTTTTGATAACATAACAGCAATTAATTGCGTATAAATCAAACTTGTCGTGGAAATTAGTTAGTTAGGCTAAATACAAATAAATTGTGAATGAAGAACAATAATTATGAATTGCACAATATATACTCTTGAGTCTTAAAGATTTACATTTGTGCATAAAATGCCAATTCGACTATTTTCAACTACTATAATTGTTGTTATATTATCATTTGTCTTAGCCTACGACTATATTATCATCATTTCTATATACGAGCCAAAGCAACAAATCACAAATCATGCTTTCAATTTTCATGTAATTGTGATAAATGTTTTATCAAAACAAAAATATAAAAATAATAAATGTAGTGAAGACTTTTGTGTTTTCATTGACAAAAAAAAAACAAACAATAAATGTAGTGAAATTATCAGTATTAAGTCTTCAAGAGTTTATGTATCTAATCGATACAAGCGTATGTTATCGAGACTTATCATTCAAACAATAACGAAAAAAATAAACAAGATTTTACAAACATGATAAAAGAGCATGCAAGTGGTAATTATTTTGCCATAAGATGTAAAATAGTTTATGATCCTTAATCTAACAAAAACAAAAACATTAAAATATAAACTATAATAAAGATTTGATGAATTTTTAGTTAGATTCGTATCCGATTTGACGGGTTAATGGATAATTCGGGGAACTAATAAATAAATGAGTAGATTATCGAGTAATTGGGATGATAAATAGATGATTTAAAAGGTCAATTAAGAAATTAAGTTAACAAAGACACTAACAAAATCATCGCATAGACTAATGTATAGAAATCGGGGATTAATGTAGGAGTACAACATAGAAAAATCGAAAAATTTGAGAGTACCCCATAAATTTTTTTTTTTTTTTTGATTTCTCTTGTGAACTCATTTTCCTATATTCAACAAATAATCCAATCCAATTGAAAAAGAACGAACCCTAATTTCACCCACTCCATCGTCATACTCTCTACTTTCTAACCCGAAAAAATTTAACAGTATTTCCCGCCTTTTTCTTTGTTTCACTGCCGTGGAATCATCAAGTTTACACCTTTTGCAATCTCTAATTCCCTAATTAATAATCTTCTTTAAGGTAATTGGCTTCCAAATTCTCCATTGATTTTATATTTCAATTGATTTTTAGCTGTAACTCGGTATCCATTATTGCAAACCCTAATTTTCACATTTATATTTGTTTGTTTTCCTTCTGTTTTAGAACCCAAATCCTTAATTTTGTGCAAATTAAGTGTGCCCAGCTGTTTCTTTTGCTGAATTAAGATTGGGATTTGAAATTGGAAAGTTTTTGGGTATTTTAAGCATGCCCAAATGTGGATTCTGTGGTTGAGAACAATCATACGAGACATTCTAGGGTTTCTATTTACTGAATGCTGATTCCCCAGATTAATGTTGCACTAAAAAGGTGTTTGTCAGTGAATCAAGCAAAGCAAGTCCATGCTCAGATTGTTGTTAATTACCTTAATGATGTCGAGATCGACTTTTTAAGGCATTTTGTTGAATCTCGGTCCATTTTAACACCGACTGTTGCTCGTTATGTCCGAAATGTCCTCCTGAATTTGAAATACTCTGACTGTTCCATATGGTCTTGTGTTATTCGCTCCTTTGCGGGACATGGGATGTTCAAAGAGACTCTTGCTCTTTATGTTCAAATGCAAAGGCATGGGGTTACTCCAACCACATATGCGATCTCGTCTTCTTTGAAATCCTGCGCTCGTTTGCCTTGTAGAGTTGGTGGTTTGTCCATCCATGCCCAGGTCCACAAATATGACATTCTAAAAAGCGTGTTATGGATTTTTATGCTAAATTGGGTGATATGAAGGCGGCAAGAATGGTGTTTGATGAGATGGCCGTGAAGAATGTGGTTTCTTGGAATTCACTCTTGTCGGGGTATCTGAAATTGAGAGATTTGGCAGTGGCAAAACAGTTGTTTGATGAGATGCCATTGAGAGACATTATATCGTGGAACTCGATGATTTCAGGGTATGCGAGATCTGGAGATATGGAAAAGGCAGAGTTATTGTTCCAGGAGATGCCTGATAAAAACAAGGCCTCCTGGAATGCAATGATAAGTGGATATGTGGAATGTGGAAAGATGGCTATGGCTCGAAGACTTTTTGATTCTATGCCTCAGAGAAACAACATTTCTTGGATAACTGTGATTTCTGGTTACACCAAATATGGGGATGTTAATTCTGCTCAAGATGTTTTTTCTCGTATGCCTGATAAAGACGTGCTTGTGTTCAATGCCATGATTGCTTGCTATGCTCAGAATAGCCGACCAAAGGAGGCAATCAAATTGTTCAACGAGATGCTGACAGCAAATATGATCTCCCAACCTGACAAAATGACATTAGCTTGTGTTATATCTGCTTGTTCTCAATTAGGAGATTTGGATTCTGGGTCTTGGATAGAGTCGTATATTAGCAGATCCAGGATTGAAGTGGATGACCACTTGAGGACTGCACTAGTCGACTTATATGCGAAGTGTGGAAATATTGATAAGGCTTACCAATGGTTTCATTCATTGGGTAAGAGAGATTTAGTTGCTTACACAGCTATGATATCAGGGTGCGGAATAAATGGCAAACCACATGATGCTATTAAGCTGTTTGAAGAGATGACTACTGTCGGGATTTCCCCAAATCTGGTCACATTTACTGGGGTTTTAACCGCTTACAACCATGCTGGTCTTGTTGAAGAAGGCTACTTATGTTTTAGCTTGATGGGGAAATTAGGATTGATGCCATCGGCTGATCATTATGGGATCATGGTTGACCTCCTTGGTAAGGCAGGAAGGTTAGATGAAGCGTATGAGCTTATAAAGACCATGCCAATTCCACCACATTCCGGAGTTTGGGGAGCTTTGCTTCTTGCATGCCGGTTACACAACAATGCTGAGCTTGGAGAGATTGCAGCTAAGCATTGCTGCGATCTAGAAGCTGATAAAACTGGGTACTCTGCGCTTCTTGCCAATATTTATGCAGCGAATGAGAAGTGGGATGATGTTAATCATGCGAGGGGTGTAGAAAGTGCTAAACTCCCTGGTTTTAGTTGGGCTTGATTTCTTACATCCACTATTTTGACGGAGGTGCTCAATTACATTGAGTGAGGAGAGATAAACCAACTAAATAAATCGTAAAAGCCAGCGGGGGAGAGTTCAAGGGTGGCAAGAAGAGGGACAATGTTTGTGAAAGGGAATTAGTGTCATTTTCAATGGAAAACCTCTTATACGTTTGGATATTGTTGCGCAACAATGGTGTCAATTCCTCTTCGATAAGTGGAAATTTAAAATGAAGGAATTTCGATTATTTTAGAAAGGCGGAACTTGGGATGACGAAGGAGAGACAAACTTCAGATAACTGGGGTGATTTTTCAATCAAAAATCGGAACAACTTTTTTCTTTTTTCTCCCACAATGATAATATTTCCTTTTGATATTTTGCTTACAAGACAAGTAAAATTAGTTACACCAGAATCTGAAAGTGGAGGCAACAATGTGAGCCAGGGATGTAAATTAATATTGACAACTTCGCCGAGGAACTTCATCTTGTACATTAAAACAATAGGTTTATTTTACATTTAACTCTCTGAATTTATATATCCAGATCATCCAGTGAAAGCTCATTCATTGAAAGCAGCTTCAGTTTCTGCAAAACAACCAGTCAATATCATTAGAGATAGGTGTAAAACCGTAAAAAGATGCAGAATAGTAAAATTAGAAAGAGAAAAAAAAAGTGTAAATAATCTCCTTTCCTACTAATATTTGTTCTACCAAAAAAAACTAATATTTGTATAAATTTATTTAGTGCATAATTTTTGTATCTTTGTCTAAAATCAGAATAGTTCGATATAAGGGGTGACTTTCATTACCGTGATGAATTGGGGAGGATCGTCGATGCTTGTGGAACCCAGAATGACCTCTCTGTTCAGCTTGGTCGAAAGCTTATGACAAGCTCGTAGCTACAAAGAATTTCAGTATATATACCAAATGAATTAGCGCACACAGCATTATATTGGATTTTTTTTTAGGGAAAAACAAGACATTATATTAGGGGGTTACATGTGAGACCAACTCATTAGCCATATAATTGAGGTATACATAAATTTTTGGGTTGGTCTCAAATGTAAAATTGTCTTAACATAAGACTTAGTGGGAAGAAAAGTTAAAACAGAAGATCTGACGCGTTTCCAACAGAAATTTGCTGCTTACCTCAGATCTAGTAGCACCACCTATAATAAACACGAATATGCGCCTTCCCATCTTGAAATCACTTGAAGTATGTCTCAGGACGGAATCACTAAGCATAGAAAAAGTAACGTTAGTTGGAGAAAACAAATATTTAAAAGGTAATTAAGCAATACATACTATGACCTATGTTAACTGGATTCGACCACAAGAAACTGACAAATTGTGGGTATTTATAAAGTAGAACATCTACTGTTATTTTAAACGAACATGAGTAGGAATGATCCCGATCAAGTCTAACCTTGAATAACCGTCATCTGATTTTCGAGCTCGAGCCCAAGTTGGAGTCCGTCTAGAGTGTGCGGCTGAGGTATCAGTGTACTGTATTGCTGTGGAACGTACAGATCCATGAAAAGTCGGACTTGGGTCATTCAAGCATGGGTACTCGTCCTTTGGAAGTGCACCTTTAACGAGTTTTTCAATAAGTTCCTGAAAGATAAGACGTGTTGTTACAACGATTCTAAAGGAATGAAAACTTAAAATTCCACCACGAGAGCATATTTCCAATGGTTCTCATAAAGTTGGATGATTCTTGGAATTTCAGTTAGTACCACTGGCGACTTGAGTATGCAAGCAACATAAAAAATTGCCAAAAAAAAGCTAAGGCCAAATGTAGGATAGCTACAATCATGTACAACCTTCCTGATGTATAGCAATACCTCTCCAGTCTCCAGACAGAAAGCCACATCCATGGTCCATCCCACTTATAGAAAACCCTTTTATTTACCACTCACGGATCGTCATGAGTAAAAAATTACAGAATGTGGTTACAGTCAAGCTCAAATAAGAATTCATTCATCAAATCTCAGATCAGCCCAGTTTTACAAATGGAAGCCGACAAACCCCAGTTCCTCATATCAGTTTTTTCATCAGTGGTCAATAGTTCTCGTCTCTCTATTAAAGACATCTCTTCTAGTCTTCTCCCATCGCTTGGTGGGATTTGCAGTCTTCTTTATTCTTTATGAGAGTTGCGAGTTCTAAAGTTTTAAATCAGTTTGTGGTTAGAGTTCGTCTATTTTTGGATGTTTATTTTGTGGAACACCAAGCGGAACAACAATGATCTATACTACCACCAAGAATGTTTATCTTCCAGTAATTAAAACAACAAATGTAAAACTGCCTAAAGACGCCAAGCCACCGAAAATTTTGCATGGCCAAAATGAAGCCATGACCATAACCAAGGAGCGAATCTCGAGTATGCTTTTAGTTATTGTCTTGGTCTCTTGGATTAATCTCCGTGGTAGCAATTCTTTCGACAAAAATTCAAATTAATAGAACTAGTACTCTAGATCTATTTTATAAACATTATACTTAACAAGTAGATACCATTTGCCAAGTGATCATTGTAAAAATTAAATGCTTCAATTTCCCCTAACAGAGGGCTAATAGTAATACTACAGCCCTCAATCATAGTGCGTTTAATATTAAAATCTCAAATCAATGCACAGAATAATAGATTAACTTCTTGATACCACATCACTGGATAGTGTTACTACATACCTCAATCATCGGGTAAAAACGTGACAACTGCCATGCTGTTTCTTCGCCAATACGCTGCTTTCTGACTCCATGTTTTTTCTACGTGCATAACAATAAATTTTAGAAATAGCAAAAGAGAGGTCATGGCCTAGCAGGAAAAAAAATGAAGCATTTCAAGAAGACGAGAAAATCACACCTTGTTATCAAACTTCAATATTCCCAGAGAGCTTTTTTTGGTTTCAGATGGAGTGCCAAGAAAGCTCATGTTATTAACCGCGGTCATATCATCTGGTGATAACTTTGCAATCTGAAAAATAATAGTAGATTAGCCGTTGAAACAAGTGAAAATTCAGATCCTGATACCAAAAGGGACTATGACTAGAAGTCTTAAACAATAGATATTCGGATTTTGTCTAAACCCTGCCCAACCGGATGTTTTAACAGTAATAGAGATGGCTTCAAGCTGCTTCACCAGCCCACAAGATAGTTGAGACCTATACTCTAACACAGGACTTAAAAAGGACACACCTAGTGAAGTATTGAATAATTTAACGACTGCCAACAAAGTGTAGCTATTAGCATTATATATTTCATGCGCTGTGATTAGGGATGATAACGAGACGAGACAGCTTACGAGCAACTTGACCTCGGCACGGTCAAAGCTCGGCTCGTGCGAGCTCGGCTCAGCTCGATAACTTAACGAGTCAAGCCGAGCTAACGTTGGCTCGGCTCGAAAAGCTCTCCAGCAGCTCGAACTTGTGTGATAAAATAATATCTTGCTTTTATTTTATAAAAATATTTATTACGATTATTTCTATAACCATATCAAATGTTTTCCAGTTTTCTAAAAAAAAATATCAAATGTTTTCATAGATTTGCCCAATATGTTTATATATAACCTCTGAATCCCGTTATTGAAAATATCGAAAGAAAAAAAAAACGATAACTTAACAATTATATATAGTCTCGAGTTGAGCTCGAGGTCTCAAGTTAAAGCTCACGGGCATGGTAATGAACTCAATTTTTTCAAGCACGGGTGAGCAATCTGTTGTGCTGAGCACAAGCCGAAGGCCAAACTCGTGCTCGGCTCAGTCACCCCTAGTTGTGACAATGAAGCCAGTTGTGAAACAACTCATCGTTCACAACCAGAAAGTAGCGAGGCAATATTTTGGCAGGTTGATAGACAATGTGGAAGCTATGCTTCAACACTTCAAATGTTTACGTAAACAAACTTAGGTTATTCATAAGTTTTTGTCTGCAAATAGAAATAGAAAAAATCATACAAATAACAACCCGGAAATTTTTTGAGAACAAAAATAAAGCATTAAAGCCCATCACCTTCATCAAAGTTAAGCCTTTTGACTCAAATTTCTCAGGATAAATGGCAGCATAAATCATCAGCAGACGCAACTTATTTTCGCGGCTTACATCCTGAAAATGAGATTTGACAATGCAACCAAGTTGGCACGCATTAAATATGATGTTAAATACTGCATTTTGATTGATAAATTGATATTAGAAGCTGCAAAAAAAAACTAGACTATATACCTCATGCGTTCTGAAAAAGTTGTCGACTTCTTTAGTTCCTGCATCACCAAATACAAGGCCCTGCTCGAGTTGACCAATATCCTTAAGGCCCTGCTCTCTAATTATTCGATTTATTTTGCCAGCAATCTGTTGTGCAGCACCAAATTCAAGTGACATAAAACATCTATTAGAAGCTAACGAATATTGAAAACACGAAGCTATACCTCACTTAAAAGTTCTTTAATAAATGTAATAATGCTTTAACTTATCCCAAAACAAACACACAAACAAAGAGTAAAAATCTACGCTAAATAACTACAAAGTTGAAGTCGATCAATGTGAAGAAATGAACAAGAAGTTGACGATTCTCGTTCTTCCAAAAACATAAGTATATTTCCATAAAACTCTGATCTTCTGGACAAATGTAAATCTGCGTGGTCTTATACCATAAAAAAATTAATTATCGTTCACTTCAATACTTTGAAGAAAAATAGACCCTCTTAACAGTTAGCAGATTGAGATGGAATCTTAAGTCATAATATAACTGCATCATAAATTTTCATAACTAAGCTTGTTCGTAAAAATAATCCAAGGTGGTTACAAGTCACTTACTCCTCAAAATGTTGGTATATATGGTGTATTGTGTATTAGAAAATCAAGTTTTTGCCATAATACAGCTGAACGTAATCCAATTACGATAATAGAAACGGGTTTAGGACGAAGAAAAAAAAGAAAAAAATCACAACCTTTAGCACCAACAAGCATTCCAATGCATAACATCTTTGACATTTGCAACAGAAGCAACCACTACCCTAATTATGTCAATAGCTTGGTGCTTGCTCATCTAGAAAACTAACCTCAACATGAAGAGAAAGCTTATCAATTTGTTCACTGTATTGCGGCAATGCTTGGACCATCCTTTGCAACTCTCGTGTTGATAGCTGACCACTCTCCCTGGAATACACTTTATAATTAAGCTAGAATGTTCTGATTGTGCTTAAAACAAGCAAACAGTCAAAGCAAACATTGTCATCACCACCAGACAGTTATTCCTACTAGGCTATTTACAATAGATATTCTGCAGGCAAAAACTACCCAGGCTCTGATACGAAGAGAGATATTCAACTGTTCCTAAAAGGCGCTACATATATGTACAAACAAACACAGAAAAGTCCTATGTTCTTGCTGGAAAAAGCAGCCATCTACAAATATACATGCCTATGCTATTAATACTTTCAAGTCTGCTCCCTCCACATGCAAAGCTATTCCCGCGCACCTTCACATGTACAAATGACAAAATGATTTAATATCAATGCTATGAGGATAGATTACTAACTATATAAGCAACGAGGTTTGATTTGTATCAGGGTTTGATTATGACCACCCTCAATTCTTCTGTAAGTGTAAGTTATTAGGATAGCATCATCAACAAACATATTATGCTAGATTTTGACCTGAAATTCTGCTGGAAAGAGATCATGATGATGTACACAGGTTAATAGTAATTTGTTGAAAACAGTGAAATGAAATGACATGAATTGAACATTACTATGGGACAACTTCAAATAAAATTAACCGCAAAGAAATTGAAGAACGATCCTCCATAAATTGAAAGAGGGGGGGGGGGGGGGGGGGGGGGGGGGGCTTAAAATATGCGACAAGTTTTACTGCAGCCTGATTCCCACGCCCCAGAAAGAAGGAATCCAGAATAAAGTAAACATTTTTCCTGGGGATGTTAGCCGGTCACCATCACAAACAAAATTTACTCCTTTTAACCAACAGGTCATACCATTATACCTACAAGTACATTAGCATATATGAAGAACCATTGAACATAATTGACTATTCTTTTTTCTGCCAAAAAGCAAATTTCACCCATCTATTTGCCAGACCCAAATTCTTTGTTTGCTGAACAAGATATTTTCATAGAACACAATGTTAAGATCAAAAAAATTTCGAGCCGAAGAAAATTGATAACACCAACTATGACACCAAATCGTAATATCAACAAAGACCTTACAGGTCAAAACTATGCCCGTCTATTTCTGAAGGAGCCATAAAGCAGAAAATACATCTTGTGGCTTCGGGAGTAATAGACTAAAAGAAAATGGCTTGTAAACCTCCGCACTTCTTTGTTTGGAAAGTTGTAGATGTACGTCCTCTTTTTTGGTTATGAGTTGGAAATATCCTCTCAACATTTATTCCCCCACCCCCCCCCCCCCCCTCCACTATGCATTGAATGAGAGCCTCTTTAGAGGCACTAGGATGGTGGTAATACTGAGTAGAGAACATAAAACCCTAGAATATGGATGAAGCGAAAGTTTCATTGTTCTTTTGGCTTTGAGATAATACAATCAAAAATAGACTCAAACCAAGTAAACTTCTTATTTCCATGTAGTATTATATGGTCATTCCCTTTTCAGTCAAGGGTTGATTGGAAATTGGAAATAAGCTGTCATCGCTGGGACTAGAATGGTAATATTGTAATAATGATGAGACCTTCATACATGCTGAGGACAACACTAAAAACAACAACTAGCACGATCTTGTTTCTGGAGTTCAGATTACACAAACCACCTTTTAAAGGTCAGTAAGGAAAAAAGGCCAAGGGCTTTCAAACCTTGAGCTATTTTGGATCTGTGCTGCTTTATTCTTCGATACAAAGTTGGTCATCTTCTCATGCAACCGCTCACTAGCCTACCAACACAGATGGACATCAGAAGCATTGATATATTTTCTCAAAAAGGAATAGAATAGAAATGGAACATACATCAGCTATATGCAAATGTCGAAGCTCAAACCAGACAGGATCATGCTCCTCCAAAAGAACCTCTTTTTTCTCAGGAGGCCCTCCTGCTTTACCCGGAACCTATGTCAAGTATAAGCTGTCAGATACATATAGATATATTCTTGAGTATAAAAAAATCTCAGAATAAGTAAAACGAAGGATGAGTAGTTCAATAGACAAACCTACCTCATGCACATATTTATTTCCCTCCAAGTCCAGCAAATCATGGCACATAGCATCATAAGTCCATTCATGTATGATAGGAGCAATCTGATTTTCAGAATAATCAGCAACAGATAAACAAAACTAGTTTATCGACAATTAAAAGAAATCTATACCTGATCAATAGATCGGTCTACAATAAGCAAATCACAAGTCTCTGTCTGAGGAAAGTTACTGATGGCGGTTTTGTATTTTGTCAGGTAGTTCCAAATTAAAGAAGCCAGCTTTGTAGGAACCATATCACGATAGGTTGTCATTGTGTTTGGATTAAGTGATTGGGCAGCACGACAGCGAACAAACGGAAACTCCTAAAAGGGACAAAGTGTGAGCTCCATAAACCATGTACGTAGTAATATATTCTGGTTCAAAACAGGATGCTATAAGCATGCAATTATACACACCCTCATGGAAGCAAAAACTGTTGCGATTCGTGAGGCCATCAAATTTAAACATGCATCAGCTTTACGAGAATTTTCATCATCTCCAAAGAGGTCTTCCATAGCCCTCTCATTATCTGTCACAAATCCCTGATCACATCCAAACAAATAGATCTTGAAGACAGGAGAAACCCCCAAAATACAACCCCAATTTAAGAGATCATAGTCATTACTTGTTACAAAAAAATTATTGTTCATTAGGGACATAATTTACATTATTCAGTACCTGTCTATCAATGGCTAAATACTCCAAATTCATCTGCACATAAATAATTAAAATCATTCAAGAACTCAATGGTAAACAACGCGTTAAAACAATTTCCAATTCTAGGAACTAGGAAGAGACTGAAGACCAAACCTCAACCAATATTTTTACTCGTCCCCTAAGTTTGACCTCACTTTTGATATCACTGAGCAAATCTTTAGAAAGAGCAGAACTGAAAAAAACAAAGGCGCTGCAGGGGAAAAGCTTGTGCAAATTAAAGACAAGCATAAATATTCCAACATCTGTAATCAAGAGAATGAAACAACAGAAGACAGGGTATAATGAGACAAAAATTCAGCAAACCAACTTACTTCTTGTATAACGCCTTTTTACCAGCCATATCAGCCAAAAACATGACGACACTGCAAAGACCCAACAAAATGGAATAGTTAAAGTGAGATAAACTGTGTACTCTACAAGGTTCAACTGAACTATTCAAAAAAATTCAACGTTGCAGATAAAAAGAAAGGAACTCTATAAATTGCGGTCACTCCAACAAAAAGGGAAAAAAAAAAGTCAGACAGAAAATGTATTAGAAGAATGACATTAAAAACTAAGCAATAATCACCCTCCCACTTCATATTGAGCAATGAGCAGGCATGCGTCATACAGCATAATAAACCTATTAACCATATAAACCAATTTATTAACAGGAATAAGTTGAATAAAATGCGCATAAAATTTAGTAGAAATATTGAATGATTTTTTGAATGGGTCGGGGAGACTCATTTGTAGAATATAGGCACATGTCCTCACATTTATACCAAATGATGATCAAAACAAACTCGGAGTAATCCTAGATAGATAAGATGTTGTATGAAAACGTAAGCAATCAATTATATACTACAATAAGAAACAAATGGCCTTCAGCACATCACCATATTGCACAAAGGCATCTACTGACGGCTGAACTACATACTTGAACATCTACAAGAATTCTAAGTCAGGACAGCAATAAACGGAATAATTATCTACTAAGTTGGGATAGGAAAATGTTAGATGTTCCCACCTATCCTTAGATGAGTGCACTGATGCAAAATGAATCACTAATAGTCAAGAGTCATGACAACATTACAAAGTGATTTTGACATATTTGCAGCCGATGGGCTGCACATGCGAATCACTTGAATTATTCTTTAATTAAGGACAGATTAAGGATAATAGCAAAAGACCATTTTACCCCCACACTTGCAACATGCAGCCAATATTAAATAATCAAATCAGAGGGTTAAAACAATTAAAGGATAAGAAGTAGAATGCTTAGGATAGCAAGTACAAACATGACCGAATTTACACACGGAAGATTACTAAATAATAAATAACCCACCCAAAAGGGAGGCCCGGCAATGTTCAAACTGCGAATAGAGAACATGAAGGAAGAAAATTACTTTTCCTTAGTTGGCTGGATAAAGTAGACCGCATCCATGGTAGGCAGTGGCTGTCTTCTCTTGTAAATGTCCTCCACCACTGTTTTGACAGAAAAGATCAGAGAACATCCAATGTTCAAAATCAGGAAATATTACTAATATATCAACTATCAAGAACATCCAAAGTTCAAGGAAGAGAGAACAGATATTATTCTCACATGATACACCTGCGTCAGTGATGTCTGCCATCTTGCAAGCATGTGACATTATCTTTACTGTAAATCTGTCCATTATGAGAACCTAAAGTTAAAAGTTAAACAGGTCAGACCAAAATACCATGATAGACATCATCAATCACCCGCCACCCAAACTATAGGCACAAGAGATCATATTATGAGATGTCATTGAGTAGTAATAACCCTAATCCTTGATTTTCTGCTGCATCTTTTTTCTGGATATGATGTATAGAAAGAGAAGGCGGAAACTCAAGCAATCTAGAAAGGAAAATTTTCCACCAAAAAAGAAAAGAACACCAATAATTTGTCACGTGGAGAATAAACAAATAATTAAGGTTTTTTTTTTAAAAAAAAATTATTGCAAGACCACCTTATACAATGTATATGGATGATGTTTTAAGCTATCATCATAATCGACCAAACTAAACTTGTGCTAATAAATTACTCGCCAAAAACATTTATTTTAGAATAATGTTTTCAGAAACTTCATGAGGTTTAAGGCAGTTTTTAGTTATCTGCACTGAATACTGAAACTAAAGGTGGTCCTTGACAGATTTTCCGAGAAGAACGGAAGCTAGAGAAGAAAAAATGTAACCAGTCTCTCATGCTCTATTCACATGATCGTCAAAGTGTCAAACCCCCTTCAATCAACAACCATGAGCACCAAACATAAATAAAAGAATACCTTCCATGTTGAACGAGAGTCCCCTTGCCTCGCGAATCCAAGCATCTCGTTGAGCAACCCTAGATATAAAGGAAATCCACGAAAGCCCGAAAGTAGGTTATTATCTCAATGTAGGTGTACATGCATCGAAACTGTGGATTTGAATATTCAAATTGATACAACAGCGCACTGATGATTATACAAGAGGGACTAAGCTGGCAGCTTTGGTATACAGCATGATATATAAGTATGGCTGCACTGTCAAGGCCAAATTAAAACCCTCCTCCTAAGATCAAATGACATTGATTTTGCCTAGTATGGCTGAATTTTATCCTTCTACCCTAACACCTCCGTCCCCAAGGCTTTGATTGGATCAATAATCGGATAGAAATGGAGGGGAGGGAAAAAGGAAGGAAGCCTTGGTGTTTTCCTTCCAGACCTTTCTACGTTGGAAGAATATTAATTTTGCTTCGAGCAGAGAAAATGGATCATCTTTCGCTCCCTTTCATTTCCCTGTAACCCAACATACCGCTCAAATAAGGGATTTTGCTGCCCTCCCTTTCTTTCCCCTCCTTATCCCTCTATGCAAACATCACGCGGAGCTCATTTTTTACGAGACAAGTTACTCCATACCTTGGAAACAAGAGAATCATGTAAAGTTTGCATGCCTAAACGTATATGCAAATATGCAATAATCCCATAAGACATATATTCAAAACTCGCATACACTTAATCCCTTGCTTGGATGGAGGGACTTTGAGATAAAGGAGGGGAGTCATTTTCCTTATTTTATTAGCAGATTGGATTAAAAAGAAATAGAGGCGAGGAAAACGAAAGAATCCATTTCCCTCCTACAAGTCAATTTATAATCTTTCAACATATGAAATATTTAAAAGAAAATTTGAATTGCTTCATTTCCCAATCTCCTTTTCATTCAATTTCTTTCCTGCCCTTATTTCCCCGCTCTCCCCTTCCCTCCTATTAAGGGCGGTCTACCCCTCTCCTCCCCTTCCTAATATTGCATCCAAACAAATCCTTATATAATACATTTTACTTTTATGAATGTACATGATTATGTTATATATTATATAGAAAGAACAAACTCTAATAGAGCTTTGATACAATACCTACCATTTGTTTGAGTGGAGGAATTTTGAGGGAAATCCCGCTCCTAAACATAAGGGAGAACGGGGTCGATATTATCTCTTGTTTACATCATAAGTTGGGTTAGAGGGAATAGAGGAATCCATTTACCTCCTACAATCCAAATTACAGTCTTTACAATATAAGAAACTAGTTTAAACCCGTGCAAAGTTGCACGGGTATATTTGTAAGCATTTTTTTAAATATCATTCAAAATTATTTTAAAATAATTTGTGTATATACGTGAAATATCTATATAAGAGTAAAATATTCAGAAACATTTGTGAAAAGTTTAACTTCAAATTATTGATTATAACATGTAAGCATGAATAAATGTATTCCCTTTACACTCTTATTTTCATCCCATTTCAATAACAAACTTCTCACATATATTAGAGAAATGAGATGAAAAAAATTATGTGAAAGGAGTATGTTAATAACGTAATCATTATTATTTATTACTAAAAACTGAACTATGACATAATGATAGGAATTTGACATAGCTCAAATAAAAAAACCAAATCGAAATATCTCGGCCCTCATTAAACCCAATGCGTAAATTTTCAGTCACTATGAATGCCTCATTTACCATCTGTCAGAGAAAGTTCCAAATTTTAAGAATTGAAGACGTTAGATAACCAACCAACTTAATCTTTTCATAATTTACAGATCATTTACTTTTTTCAAATAAATAATGTGTAATTCGATTCAAAACAATTTTTTCACACGTTTGTGATCAAACTGTGAGTTACTATTTATTAAAAGAATGGTTTACTATTTATTACATTAAATCATAAAAAGTAACTAAAGTGTTGCTTGTTGTTCCAATTTAGATTGCGTAGTTATAGTGTGTAACCGTCGTATGATGAGACTAATAAAACTGATCAATTTATAAGAAATAGTGAATATCTTATGTAAAAAAATGATTGTTTTTAAAAAGTGGTCATTTTGTGTCATGATTAACAATATAATAATCTTATAATAAATTTATTGTATATACTATATAAGATATGAAAATTATTTAAAAAATACGCAAAATTTTAAAACCAAGTATGATATTATGGAGACCTTAGAATATAGAGAGCTTGGTAAAAGCAAAAACAAAATTATAGTGGTATAAATCTCATGCTAGCAATAACCCAAAAAAAAAAAAAAAAAAAAATAATAATAATCTCATATGCTAGCAACATAAAAAGGGAATCATATGTATTGGGCTATTTAATTAGTGGGCTTATTTTTAAAGGATCCTAAAAACTATTTTGAATGAAATTGAATGTTGGAGGGAAAAAACCATGTTGTGGTTGTTGTTTTATTATATTGTATAGATATTTGATTCATAAATACATTCATCGCCATCTTTCCTTTCACTCTATGGTTTCCAAACAAGCATAATTTTGAATATCACTTTATGCGAGTTAAGTATGATGAAAGTGTATCATGTTGAACATCAACTCCACATGGAACCCTCTTATCACGCCCCATTATGAGCACAACAAAGTTAAGCAGTCGTAATGTTTGGTTAGTAGTCGTAATGTTTGGTTTGGACAAACACCAAAACTCCTAGCTCGATCATTATTACAAAGATGAACCTTTACTACATTACATCAATTGCGCTTACTAGAATCGTCATTCAAGCTCAATACCTTCACTAGTCATAAAATGCAATACTTCGACACATCACAATAAACACAAAATAGTACTTTGTACTACAAGTAAAAGAAAAAAAAAAAACATTGTTCAACACCTCAACCCCTTTGATCGTATTTTATACAAAACCTTACCCCTAGCAATCTACCATTCTACCAACGCTATGCAAATGCTCGTACAACTCTTCTAAACAGCACAAACAGTAACCATCAGCTCTGCCCTACCGAATTTCAAACAAGTGACATTTTTATATTTAATTTACCTAATCCAAAAAATTCCTCCTAATTCTACGGAATTGCACCATTTTTAGTTTCGGTCATTATCGGAATCGATTCATTTTTACTTTGAACATTCTTTGTGTGGCTAAAATTCAATGTTGTGATGGTGAAACCCACCACCAATTCACAACATTCACATTCCTTAATACTTGTGCCAAAGGAAAAGGGACAATTACAAAGAATCGGAAATGAAAATAAAGGGAAGTGCCACAATTAAGCTCAGATCACCACAATGAAAGGGATTAAACGACGACAACAAAACTAAATATAACCCCAAAAATCACGACAATCACCATAATTAAGCTTACAATTTACAAGCTTACACTTAAGCTGAGTTGACATCACTAACAATTACAGACGAATCAATCTAAACCTAATATCACAATGTTTTTGCTTAAACATACAACAAAAATCAAAAATCAGGAATTATAATACGAAAATGGAGGAAGAGAAAGAAACATACGATCACGAGTCATATGGCGGAAATACTTGTAATCACCGACATGAGACGATGAATCGGAATCTGAGAACGACATGATTCGTGATTTCTAATCGAACTGAAAGAATGATTATACAACACGAATCAATTTGGGGAAGAACAAGGGTAAGGGATAATAAGAGGGGTTTTCAAAAATTGGAAATTGATTTGATTAATTTGGGGAAAAACCGTTGAGGTATGGTTCCACCAATTTAGATTTGTATGACGCCGTTGATAATAACTTGGTAAAGTTGTTTTGAGCATGACGTAAAGCACCGTCTGACTGTACGAGCATGAAAATGCACAGGTGTTGCGGTTTCGCGTGCACCGTGTTATCATGTGACGCAGAGGGTACCCACCTTGTTGAAATAGCCCAAAAATTAAGGAGTAAGTCTTGCTTAAGACCTGTCGGATCTTCAAACGGTAAAGACCTCTAACAATATGAGTAGAGGGGACAAGGTGGGTCACCCCCATGTGCTCACCCCACTTGCCCTTGATGGGTCATTTGTGAGAGGAAATGGTATCCGTCTGAAGATTTCAGACGGATATGACGGTCTTAAATAAGAATTGGTGAAAATTAAGAGGGCATTGTAAGACTTTTTTAACTTAACCGTCCCCCTAAAAGACTATCTTGAGCAATTAAGCATGACCTATGTTGGAATATATAAAGGTAATAAAAGAAGGGACTTGTTAAATCCCGCACAACAATTTACTCAATCCCGCACATTTTTGCTCCTTATTCCGAATGTGTCTCTCTCATCTCTCAACTCACCAAGAGATAAACAAGAGAGAGATACAAGAGGGAATGGAAAAAAAAATGCAATAAACGTTACACCACCTCAAAACCCAACCCCGGACAACCCTTCCCCCACCACCCTCCCAGCGCCGTCGACCGTTACTACACACCGTCGTTTTAGCGCCGACCAACCATCCTTGCTTCGATCCCCGCACCTAGAACCTGCACTCAATGACCACCACTCTGACAACCTACAACTTGCAGCAACCGCAACACTACTACCACTACAACCACCGCTCGATGCCCTCCCTTTGACCACCCTACTCTAGACTGACGACCCCACGACCATCCCATTCAACAACCCAACTCAATCCAAACCCTAATTGTAAAAATCCCTTTTTTAATAAAAAAAAAAACATTAACTAAATCGATTAAAAGATGGGCCATAATAAAATTGTTGATAAAACGGCGAGATTACATGTCAATAATGTGCGAATTACGATCCATGTCGAATAATTAACGGATTAATTAAGTTTAGAGAGAGAAGGTAGACTAGTTTTTTAATTCTTTTTTAAGATGAAGGGCAATTAGGGAAGATTATGGAAATATGTGCGAGATTGAGTAAAGTGATGTGCGAGATTTAGCAATTGCGTAAAAGAATTTCTTTTATTTGTTTCACACTAACACTACAACTTGTCTTGTTATCCGTCACTCCAAAGAGATTTCTCATAAGGCCTCCTCCACTTACTCTCCTACATGCACTCCTTGTGAGAGGTTTATTCAAAGCGACAGATATTATCCGTCTATAATGAGAATTTTGTGCACTAACAATAATAATTATATACGTACCAAAAAAACAACAATGATCATCAAATAACTTGATAATAACATATCTGAAATGATTCGACCGACCAGAATCCTCACAATCACAATTCATAAATGTACCTGCTCAAACTACCTAACTCAAACTTGACCTAGTTGACCCATAGTTCAGACGTTTAGTAGGTTCGAGTTTGGTCAAGTTAGATCAGTTTGGGTTTTAGTCATTTGGGTGGGCAAGCATCTAAGTCGAGTCGTTTCGAGTTTCAACATTTGAATCAAATATTTTATGGCGTATTGTGAACAAGTTAATAATTGATAATCAGTTTGTAACAATAAATTTTGGGTTTTTCTATATGGTAACCCTATGTTTTTTTCAAATTATACATGGTAACCCTACTTTTCAAACAACACGTATGGTAACCCTCAACTCTACTAATGCTTATTAACGTGACCCTTGACTATTTTTCCGTCAACTTTTTCCGTTAAGTATATGACGTGGCTAATTGCATTCTGAGATACACTTAATTAAGTGTTATTAAAATGGTGAATTGCTATTTGCTAATGGAATTGTGGGGTAATTGTCTTATCTTTTTACAATCTGAAATTCCCATGAGGTGAATTCTACATGGTGACTTAATAATATTTGTCAATTTACATAATTATGCAAGAAAGAAACAATTTGCATAAAAATATCACAAATAATCCACTTATATATGTAGATTTAACATACAGTGTGCTCATTTTGATCGATCTTTAGTTACTCAATTTAGGTGCATGTTGATGATGTTGTAATTTAACAGGGAGTATCATCTAATTACATTTTTTGGAGTAATTAAGTCAAAAACGTGCTAAAAATGATTAATTAAGGGACTAAGGGAGTGTTTTAAAGAGTGTTTATTTATATATAAAAAAAATAGGGTTATCTTGTAAGATTTTTAAAAATAGAGGGCTATCATGTTGAAAATCTCGTAATGCAATTAGCCACGTCACATACTTAACGGAAAAAGTGATGGAAAAAAAAGTTAAGGGTCACGTTAACAAGTATTAGTAGAGATGAGAGTTACCATACGTGTTGTTTGAAAAGTAGGGTTACTATGTAGAATTTGAAAAAACACGGGGTTACCATATAGAATAACCCATAAATTTTATACTAAAATAATTCTAAAATCATACCAAATAAAATTTTGAGTTCTTTAATATCGCAATTTTATTCTAAAATTTCAAATTCATTTTTATTTTTCCTATTATTGTTATGAATTTATGATAGTGAACACAGGTTAAAGAAACCGATAAAATATTTAGATATGTATATCCTCAAATCATCATGATAATTGATATTATAAAAAATAAAGTAACACACTCGGCAAACATTTAACGACGACTAATCACCCGACAAAATTAGGGTAGGCAGATATGACAACAACGATTAGATCCGCAAAAACAATCCTCCTCCAACGAATCGCATTATCGGTGTTTCGACCCGCGGCATTACTCGATTCGAAACGTGTTTCACCTGTACCGGCGTTTCACGGCGGCCGGAGTATCAGCTACAGCGTTGCACGGTGCGCGAAGGCGCAGCCCGACAACGCCGTACGCAAAGCGTCTTCACGGCTATCGAAAGTGCAGCAGTTTCTATTGGAATCGGAGGAACGCGCTAATGAAGCCGCCAATGAATCGCCGCCTCCTAAATTACGTCTTGGTATTTACTCTCTCCATCCCGATCATTTGTTTATGTTTTATTTTTTTATTCTTTACGACTGGTCTTTTAATCAAAGTTAAACTAATTATCAAAGACTGTGTAAGTACTCCCTCTGTCTCAATAATTTGTTTACGTTTTATATTCTTTCCCTCTGTCTCAATCATTTGTTTACCTTTTATATTCTTTGCGAAAGGTATTTTAATCAAAGTTAAACAAATAATTGGGAGGGAGTGAGTATTATATTATATGATTGATGTAATGATTGCTTGTTTATGAATTTTGATGCTTTGGTTGATCATATTTTTCCATCTCTAATGAGCTGCTAGTCTACTACTGTCTGATTATAACTTGATTAGGACGGGATAAAGCAGAATAATTCACTAAATTTTATGTGTTTATCTACACAAATATCTGTTGGGTTATACATAAATAACCTTTGTGTGGTACTATAGCCTATCGGATTAAGGTCCCTACATTCGATTCCCTTACCGTTCAATTTGTGGGAGCCCTCCCGACATTTTGATAATGTTCTTTTTCTGTGTTAGAGTACGGCCACCAATCTGATTGAAATCATTCATTCCCGTGTTAAAGTGATTTGAATATGTCATGTAGCCATGTAGGGGAAAAATTTGATCCATTTAGGCTTGTTTGGAGCTATGTTACTCGGACTCATCTACTCGTATCCGACAAAATACGTATCGGATTATCTGCGAAATTTTCAATATTTTGGTCTAAAATGAAGTATCAAAGTGTCGTATCGTATCCAACAAAATACGTATCGGATACGGAATACGGCAACTAAGTGAAGTATCCGAGTAACATAGGTTTGGAGGGAGCGGGAAGGTAGGGATTCGTTTTCACTTGTTTTGTTAGCAAATGGGGTAGGAGAAAAATGAGGGATCCAGTTTTGCTCTTTCATTACCAAATAGAATTTTCAAATATAGGAAAGGCTTAGACTTTGTGTGGATAGGGGAATTTGGAGCCTTGGAGGGAAACAGAATGTTTCCCTCCTAAAATTGTATTCAAACCTCCTTTTTTTTTTTCCATCCAAACCTATATTTACTATCCAAACAAAGGATATCATTTGCTACAAAATGTAAGTTAGGCAGTTCACAGTTATGTCGCATTGTCCCTACATGACTATTTAGGGCTTGTTTGGATGGAGGAAAGGAAAGGGAGGGAGAGTAGGGGATCTAAAACCCCTTGTTTGGATAGTAAATAAGGGTGAAGAAATGGAGGGGGAGGTATCAATTTCCCCTCCTCCAAGGTAAATCAAAATCTCTCCACAATAGGAATTTGGAGGGAAATTGTTTTCAAACACCCTCACCCCATTCCCCCTCCCCTTCCCTTCCCTCTCTTTCCCTTCACTTTTGTGGCCTTGCTTGGATAGCAAAAATGGAAAGAAAGGGTGGGAAGGGAATGGGCGGGGCAATGGGGAATGGATGTTTGGATACAATTTCCCTCCAAATCTTTCCGATGATGGAGGAATTTTAATTTACATTGGAGGAGAGAAAATGGATCCCTTCAAATCCCTCTCCCTCCATTTCTCTCCCCTCTTATTTTTCTATCCAGATAAGGGACTTTAAATCCCCTACTCTCCTTCCGTTTCCTTTCCCTCTACATCCAAACAAGCCTTAATGTCTAATTGGAAAGTAAAAAGAACACTTTACTTTCAATGAATCATTTACCCTTCAAGACAGTTGTATGTTTTAGATGCAATCCTGGCTACCTAAGTTGATTACGGTGAAGATTAATGTATTATCGTTCCTATGTTATGAGCGTATCATTGCTGATCTAGCGTTTTTTTTTTTTTTTTTTTTGGGTCTGTAGAACATGTGTCTGTCAGTTTTGCACAAAGTGGAGGGCCTGGAGGTCAAAATGTTAATAGAGGTATGTCAACATATTTCGCCCTTTTCATTCCAACTTTTGAACTGGTCTGCAGAATCACCGTGTCTTTTCCTTCCTATTGCAGTTAACACCAAGGTGGACATGCGCTTCAATGTGAAAAATGCAACTTGGTTGAGTGACAGAATTCGAGACAAGATTTTGATAATGGTGTGGTTATTGCTTCCCTTATCAGTGTTATGTTTTATTGTGTTTCTTCCTTGAAAACGAATTTTTCTTTTTTTTTTTTGTTCCTACTTCCACGAGAGAAATGTGAATAAAGCTTCTTTTTTTTTTTTTTTTTTTTTTTTTTTTTTTTTTCCCATCTTGTTAACCTAGGTTAGAATCTTGAAAAATTGCTTTGTCTGTGTTGGAAATTGGAATACCCTCAAGGCTTCATTCGGAAACCTTTATGGTAGTGAAACCTACAATCATGATTGGTTACCGCGTGATGTCAATGTAATTTAACTATCAAATTAGAAACAAAAATTGAAGAAATTAGTAATATTTGCGCTTGGAAAATTAAGTGTTTTCATCAAAGGATGAAGTTATCTTTTCTCTGAAACTTCTGGGCTACTCCTGTCCATGCAGGTGAAGAACAGGATCAACAAAGCCGGGGAAATAGTTGTTTCTTCTTCAAAGACGCGGAGTCAGCTGTAAATTTTTTTACCATCCCTTGCTCTTCATTCACTTGTACTCAAATTGTTTTTCCGCATATAATCATCTTAACTAATCTTTCTTTTGCAGGGAGAACATACAAGATTGCCTTAAAAAACTACAAGTACTACTTCTGTATTCTAGTTATTGTTGGGATTTGATTACATGTGAAGTTATGTTTGTATTTTGCCAATTCTGGCTTGCCTTTTTTGTTTAAAATCTACATTATTGGATTTCCTTTGCCTCTATTTTTTATTCACACTTTTAAGTTGGTCAGACTATAGTCTTGTGTGCTAAGCCTAACATGATTTCCATGTGCTGATACAAAAACAGGTATTTCTAGATGCTGCTTCATATGTTCCACCACCACTCTCTGAAGAACACAAGAAGAAAATAGTTGAGCTGTATGTACCTTCCAACCTCTCGTATACAACTCGGACTCTTTTTAGTTTGTAATTTGTATCCCAGCCAATAGTTTACGTCCACTTTTAGATTCCTTTTTTTTTTATGAAAGCTCATGCGAGTAGGGCAGTGGGCTAGGGCTAGGACGCAGGCACTCGTTATTATTGGTGAGGACTTATGTTGAGTCATGGTTGGGCCCAACCCTTGCTGTCTTTTGAAGTTGATATATAGAATAGCACACGGCCCCCCTTTGCTCTTCGTTTACTTCAGTTTTTACTTTTTTTTCCTCCAAATTCATTACAGATCTGTAGTAATTTCTGTATTTTTTGTGCAACTGACTTCAGTTTTGGGTTTTCTAATGGTTGAAGGGCTGCCAAGTCAGAGCAGAAACGACTACAAAGCAAGAAAGGTCTCTCACAAAAGAAACAACTCCGGAGTAAAAGTAGCTGGAACTGAGAAAAAAATTGATGAACTGCAAATACGCCATTCCAGTATTTTCGGCCCAAAATGATATGAAAAGCATCAGTCCCCTGTGGACACTGTTTGACAAAGGTTTTTCTATGTAACATTGTTATAATGTCTTTGATAACACAGCAGAAACCAGAGACTTAGATTCGATCTGCTTTGACTAAATCACCTAATAGTCATGCAGGTGTTATCTTGGTAAACGAATTTTGGGTAGTTTTTTTAATAAGTTTAGTGCCGGCCTTTTCTTGTGCTTATTATTAAAGTGTTTGTTTAACGACCTAAAGAAGTAGAATTGCACCTATTGTTTTTTGTATGACTAGTTTATCTTGAAAAATATTCAAGTTTGCTCCTTAATTTTAGCTTGTGCTACTGCATTTCAAAGGGTGCTTGTGTGTATTTGGTGTCTCTAGTTTCTAACCCGAAAAAATTTAACAGTATTTCCCGCCTTTTTCTTTGTTTCACTGCCGTGGAATCATCAAGTTTACACCTTTTGCAATCTCTAATTNTGGAATCATCAAGTTTACACCTTTTGCAATCTCTAATTCCCTAATTAATAATCTTCTTTAAGGTAATTGGCTTCCAAATTCTCCATTGATTTTATATTTCAATTGATTTTTAGCTGTAACTCGGTATCCATTATTGCAAACCCTAATTTTCACATTTATATTTGTTTGTTTTCCTTCTGTTTTAGAACCCAAATCCYTAATTTTGTGCAAATTAAGTGTGCCCAGCTGTTTCTTTTGCTGAATTAAGATTGGGATTTGAAATTGGAAWGTTTTTGGGTATTTTAAGCATGCCCAAATGTGGATTCTGTGGTTGAGAACAATCATACGAGACATTCTAGGGTTTCTATTTACTRAATGCTGATTCCCCAGATTAATGTTGCACTAAAAAGGTGTTTGTCAGTGAATCAAGCAAAGCAARTCCATGCTCAGATTGTTGTTAATTACCTTAATGATGTCGAGATCGACTTTTTAAGGCATTTTGTTGAATCTCGGTCCATTTTAACACCGACTGTTGCTCGTTATGTCCGAAATGTCCTCCTGAATTTGAAATACTCTGACTGTTCCATATGGTCTTGTGTYATTCGCTCCTTTGCGGGACATGGGATGTTCAAAGAGACTCTTGCTCTTTATGTTCAAATGCAAAGGCATGGGGTTACTCCAACCACATATGCGATCTCGTCTTCTTTGAAATCCTGCGCTCGTTTGCCTTGTAGAGTTGGTGGTTTGTCCATCCATGCCCAGGTCCACAAATATGACATTCTAAAAAGCGTGTTATGGATTTTTATGCTAAATTGGGTGATATGAAGGCGGCAAGAATGGTGTTTGATGAGATGGCCGTGAAGAATGTGGTTTCTTGGAATTCACTCTTGTCGGG
>VHZZ01000568.1:21351-34666 GCA_009801015.1 Silene noctiflora | reverse complement strand
AGAATGGCTTTACTCGAAGTGTTGAGGAGCCGTGTTTATACATGAAGTTTAGTGGGAGTAAGGTTGTATTCCTTGTCTTGTATGTGGACGACAAACTACTTATTGGAAATGATGTAGATATGCTCACTTCTGTAATGGAGTGGTTGGGAAATCACTTCCAAATGAAAGATTTGGGAAAAGTTAAGCGCATCTTGGGTATCCGCTGTTGGATAGATTATGTATACTAAGATGTGAACCCGTCCCGATGTCTCGTATGCTTTGAGTATGATGAGTCATTATCAAAAAAAATCCATGTGAGAGTCATTGGATAGCCGTCAAGAATATTCTTAAGTACTTGAGAAGGACTAAAGATTCATTCTTAGTGTTTGGAGGAGAATCTGAGTTACGTTTAAAAGGTTACACRGATGCCAGTTTACAAACAGATAGGGATGAYTTGAAATCCCADGCTGGTTTTGTMTTTATGATAAATGGAKGAGCRRTTTGCTGGAGAAGTTTTAAAGAGTCGGTCATTGCGGATTCTACAACGGAAGCTAAGTACATTGCATCATCTGAAGCTGCAAAGGAAGCTGTGTGGATTCGGCAATTTGTGGAAGGACTAAGGGTGGTTCCGACAGCCGAAGATCCTATCACTTATTATTGTGATTATAGTGGCGCAATTTTCCAAGCGAAAGAGTCCAAGTCTAGTAATAAGTCTAGACATGTACAAAGAAAATTTCATGTAATTACAGATTATATTGAAAGGAAGGAAATATCGATTTGTAAGGTTGGGACAAATGCAAATATTGCAGATCCATTAACCAAGCCTTTATCGCAGGCTAAGCATTATGATCATGTAGTATCTATTGGATTGAGGCGAGTGCCTGAATTATTGTAGATTAGAAGATATGTAATAATTAGATATTGTATTAATTATTTCATGATAATCACATTTATCATTTGAGTTTTTTCTAGTGTATAAACTCTATCTTTTCAGTTTTAACTGTATTTAAATACTTTATTTTATCCGAATAGGTTGTATTGACAACGTTGAATTCTATTAAAGTGAACTATATTAACATTGTATTTTGGTCCCTAGTTACTTAATGAGGTGACATCTCGGAGTGCCTAGATTGTGAATCAATTGATGGTGTATTCAACCACCATAGGGTCATAAAGATGACTAGTCGATTACATAGGCAGAATGTGGTGACACTCTGTCGGACAGTGACCATTTATAGAGTCCTTATGTTGTTGCCTGGTCGTAGTAAGGATTTCTATTTATTCCTTTGAGTCAATTCTTTAGACTTGTGACTATTTGTCTAAGTTGGTATAGTTTTCCAGTGGCTTTGGTTTTGTCCTAGGTCGCGCCGTAAAAGGAGGCCGATGGACATTAATTGGGTCATTGTGATCTGTATCGAACGAATAAAATAGGTCAACAGGATTGTCCACCCTTGTCAGGGTTTATTATCTCAAGGCCACTTGAGGATATGTGACTGGAAATGTGCGGCCACGCCCGGATGAGATCTATAGTAGATTATTCGGTCAGACAGTTATTCTCCAGATCGAAGAAACCACTTATGATATGATCATGTGCAAGTACGACCTGAAAGACACCTTTCATTGAGTGGGAGAATTTAACGGGCAAGAGAATTGGTAACGCACACTTGTGTCGGACAAGTGAGAGATTGTTGGAGTAGTGTCCTTCTCAATAATGCGTCTACTCAATAAATCTCATAAAAAGGAATATTCGAGATATATGTTTTATATACTTGTGAGCTGGTCAACGTTAATCGGTAATGATTGGCTAACTAGAGTTTGATATCACTGTCGTATGACGGCGGTGATCAGTTGATCCCTTTAGGTCACACCTATAGGATGATGCTCAAATGGATAAACTAATTATTTATATGGGATATTCTATAATTAGAATCTTGTATATATTGACTTTTATTAAATCAAATGAATTTATTGTCTGATGATGAGCTACGAACTCGGGCCAAAAGTTTTTTTTATTATTTAATTATTTGATAATTAATTAATAATTGTTAGTTAGAATTTAGTAATTAATTTTTAATTAACTAAATTAATTCTTAAGTGTGTGTATTGTGAGGCGGAGATAATTATTTAATAATATTTACAAGAGGTTATAAAATTAACTAATTTATTATTATAAGACACATTTTATATTGATAAAATGGTAAAATGTTACTTAATATTTAAGTGTACATTATTTTTTAATTTATATTATTTAAGTGTTAAATAATTAAATTGATATTTAATTATATAAGATAATTAAATATAAGTCTTATAAGCATTTGTGGGACAAATGTCGGAAACTGAAATGGACCAAATGGACCATATATAGTGTGTGTGACACATATATGTAGTTCCAACAACCCACTACTTTTTGTTGGGATTTATTTGATTACATTTGGGTTCCTATATATACCCCACTATTCATACACATTTGTGGTGGAATGTTTAAGGGAAAAAAAGGAGGTGTTTCTTTTCATTCTTATCTTCGTCTTCTTCATCACATTTTGATAAAATTGTTAATCAATCATCATCTAAAATTCACATAAAAATATTATACATTATCTAATATTATTAGAATAATAATATTACATAAGAAACAAGTTTTCCTAATATTATATAGTTAGTAATATTAGAAATTTTGGGCTAATCTTGGGTGCAACTCAAAGGAGGGCTTCTACTTTGGAGTTTTGGAAGATCATCAATCTTCATTAAGCTAAAGAACAACAAAAGAAGGTGTCCTTTGTTGTGCCCATATGTTTCATCACCAATGTAAGGAAATTGTTTCTCTTATTTTTAGCCATCTTATAACCATGCATGTAACTAGATCATTATAAACTAAATTAACAAGTAATTTAGTAACTAATTAGAGATGTCTAATTACAGGGTGTAGGACATTCACTTACGTCTCCAAAACGATCATAAACCTCCAACAATTACCACCATCCAACACCTCCAAACAACACAAGTATCCAATGATGCACATAAAGCAAATAAGATTCACATGTATTGATTAAACCATATGAAACAAGAATCAACCATGAAATCACCAAAACTTTCTCATAAATATGTTGTAATGAAACTAATGATGTTTTGTTACCAACCCGATTATCAAATTACCATCATCACCAAGGAACCTTATCACATGCCATGAAACCCTAACTACCAATATTCATGTTATCATACAACTACCATGGAAATTATGCAATTCATGAAACCTAATGCATTGAAGAACATCTATACTACCAAGACTAAGTAGGGAAACCCTACCTCATGTTATTCTTCATAAATAAGCAACCAAGCTATAAAGGCTCCTCAATGAAGTCTCCTCCTACACAATTTATAACTAACTATCATAACATAATATTACAATAACAATAATACTAACTAAGCCACTAATTAACCTCTTATTAATTAGATCAAACCCTAATTAAATCCATAAGACAATACTCCCAAGATTAGGGTTTACTAAACTAATTACAAGAGGAAAAAAGGGAAAATTCTAGTTACAACTCAAAGGATGAACAAGATGAGAATTGGTAGAAAAATCTTTACTACTATCGTAAATCTAGAAGATAAGATTTTTGGGAGAGTATTTTGGGATTTTTGGGGATAAAAAAGTAAGGTTAGGTGGGGATTGTGAGGTGAAAACATAGGAGGAAGGAACAAAAGAGAGCTAGGTCCACAATCATCATATGCGCGTACCCGAGTGATAGTGACAACACTCGGTGAGTGCTCGGAAGCACTCAGTCGAGTGCAGTCTACTCGATCGAGTGAACCCGGGTACTCGATCGAGTGCACCCGAGTACTCGGTCGAGTAGACAAAACAACAGCTTCCAGACCTAGACCAGCCTCGCTCGATAGACCCCACTCGGTCGAGTCGGTTTACTCGGACGAGTGAAGCCTTATAGAATCCCGAGTATTGCAGTGTTCGTAAGTGTAGTGGAAACAGAAAGATTGATGTGAGTTGAGTGAATGTTAATAGATGTTATAGGAGAAGAATATAAGGAAGTATGGTGATGTGAGGTACTAGAAAGAGGATTTGAGTTAACGGCTATATAATATATGTGAGATAACATGTTAGTAAGGAGTTTCGAGTTATAAAAGGGCCGGGGTAAGAATTTAAGAGAGCAATTGCATGGTATGAGGACTTTGGTGGTATGCTAGATAGAGGATCATGTGAGGTATTTAATGACTTTTGATGGTGTTTGGTAGCTATATGAAGTATCTTAATAGGTGTTGGAGACTTGTGGTTGTTATTGGCATGGTCTAGGTTGGAGAATAATCAAAGATAGAATTGGAATAGACACTGAGATAATTTTGTTTGTTTATCTAGTAAAGTTCGTTATTGGGGATGGTAAATGAAGAAAGAAAAGGATATTTTTATATTTAAAAGTGATTCTAAGAGGGTACTAATACAAATGATGGTTGTGTCGTGGTGTTGCCCTAGTGGCTCGGTGTAATGTCATTAAATGAGAAAGTCAAGCATTCTAAAGAGGTTAGGCATGTGGCGGTTTAGAGGGATATTTTTGGTTACGAGATAGCATAAGGTGTTGAAATAGAAACTTCACTTTATATATAATGCATATGAGTTTAACCTATAGTTAGAGATATATTAATTGATTACTTACGTTATCTAGAAATGTCAGTTAAATTTGAATGTTTATTTATGATGTATATAATTAGGGATTTCGACCCTATGGATAGTAGTATGGGTTGATGTTTATGAGGTGGTCATCTCATTATTATGTGTAATATCAATGTTGTGTATTGTGATCTAGTAAGGCAATATTAAGATGGTATAATGGATGGTTGGGATGTGTTGTGAGGTTGTTTGTAATACCCGCCCTGTTAGGGACCCATTGATTGACCTATTGACCATGGGGGACCCTTATTAAGAGATGGACGGGGGAGTTATTTTACGTTCTTGACTGGATACTCGACCTAGTAAGTGTCACTCGGCCGAGTATCTGTGGTATTCGACCGAGTGCAGGGTACTCGGCCGAGTATCGACCGAGTACGCGTCTGACAACATGTTATATTATCATGCGGGGGTTACGACTAAAATCATTTCTGTCATACGTTTTATCATTTCGAAACCTAATTCTCACCCTCTCAATCCTCCCTTATCTCACTACAGTAATCATGACTTAGCCATGAACTCTATCCAGGGAGGGTGATGGGTTACGCTTGGAGTTATCGTGTGGAGTCGTCGCCATCTTCGGCATCTGATTTTTCTTCAAGGTAAGTTTGTGGATATTCGTTAATTGTTAGTCAGTCTTAGTAGCGTAGTAATAAGGCATAATCGTTGTTTTAGGAAATGATGTGGATGCTTGCTAGGGATGATGTGATTAATTCATTTCTATGGCGTAGAAAAAAGGTAGGGTTTCCATACTCAGTTTCAGTTATTGTTTGATTGATTATTGTTGTGATAGTCCTATTGCGGATGTCTTGTGGTATGATTTCGATTACTATGTTGTGGTTATAATGTGGCGGTGTAGCAGCGGTTTGGCATTGATTGTGGAGGCATTGTCGGGAGATGGTCTTCACTCTCATATTCACCCTTGTGGCTTCCGTCACAAGGGGGATGTGCACATTAATGATCTGTGTACGCTCGTTGCAATAAGCGGGGCTTGAGGTGACAAGGTTTTGGTATATCACTGGCGGTGTGGGTTACCTGTTTCTATGGGAACCTTGTCGCTCGTTGCGATGAGAGCTTTGTAGAGATAGTGTCGCGGAAGTATGCCTGGTTCTGTTCACTTTATGTTTGTGATATTATTACTATGCACATTACATTTTACTGACCTTGTGTGGCGTGTTATTAATGTGCACTCTACCTGTTACTGACCTTGTGTGACGTGTTGCGTTGTTTCTCCTTGTTGTCTATCTCTGCGGTGATCCATTTGATATTGTCGGCAAATGATGAGCAGATGGACTTTTCAGGTGCTTGTGGTTGGTTGTTGTCAGGATGTAACTGCTGGGATGGGGAGGTCGCGTGACATCGAGTCGGTAGTCCAACGATAGTAGTTTCATCAGTTGTATCTTATGTTGTATATCCGAGTTGTTTGTCGTTTGGTTTCGGCTGTACGTTGTAAAGGAATTTATTAATTGTTCTTTTATTGTCTATTTGATATATTTACCTCAGGCCACCGAGATGGTAACGCCCTTATTTTCTAGGGAAGGTCTTGTTAAGGATCTTTGGTAAGTGGGAGTGTTACAAAGTGGTATCAGAGCGACGATTTGGGAACCTGGACCAATGAACCAAATGAATTTAGGGTATCAAATAAAAACGAACCTGGTGTTTGTGTGTTGGGAGCCCTCTTCTGTCGATTTTGGGTGAGAAGGCGCCCTCATTTCAGAATCCCGGCCCTAACATACTTAAGCCAGAAACTCCGCGTGGGATAAGGTATAGGATGACGTGTAAGCTTATGTGTGACCGGTAGTCTACCCTTATCCTCATGGTTATATCTTACGTGGCTATAGTGGAGTTCCATGTGTGATATTATGGTACAAGTGTCGCTGCAGGATGTCTATGGTGTGTTATTAATATGTGTGAATGGTATGCAGTATTGTTTCATGGAGTAAATGGGTGTACTTACATGTATTCGATATAGTTGGTAATTCATTCAAGTTGGCTTATATTGTACGTATGTGATATGATTGTTTTGTGCGTAGAATTTATTGGAGATACGATATTCCTAGGGGCAGGCGAGTTGCGTGTGTGTGTATAATTGCTGAGTGGCATAGTGGATGGTAAGAATAAGACCTAATTGTGATGAGTTCCGAATATGTTTTAGACTCCGAATAACGTTTCTCGTGTTTGAAGGAAGGACGATGTTGATATTAAACAAATTCGTTTACGCATTACTGGTACTCGACCGAGTACGCCTGACTCGACCGAGCACGAGTTACACTCAGCCGAGAGCCAAAAAGCAGTTGCTACTGTAATCTGCAATTTTGGGTACTCGACCGAGTAGGAAAGTGTACTCGACCGAGTACAGGGTACTCGACCTCGACCAAGTATGTATGGTACTCGCGCGACTATCCCTATTTTTCCGGTTCATCGATTGGATTTCCAGAAAGCTTATAACCTTATTTCCCTTATAATTCTTCGACATCCCTTCATTGTAACTCACACAAACCCTCTTAAAACTTTCTCTCCAAGCAAAAACCTTGGTGATATTGTCTTCCTTACTCTTTGATTCACCGTCTTGCTCTCCTAATCATACAATCAATTTCTATTTCAAGGTAATGTATTTGCAATGCTTCTTTTCAATTAATTGAAGGTTCAATATTGTTAAAAATCCGATGGTTTTGGACTTGAACTCAGAGAATCATGTATTAGATGTTGTTAATTTGGTAACAGTTTCTTCAAGTGATCAATTTGAATATAGAAAAAATGGTTGCTATGCCAAAAATCCCTGTGTTAGTACCAAAAAAAAAAAATTCTAGGGTTTGGCCCCAAAATTTTTATTTTTCCATTTAAACTCATCTTAAGATTCTTATAGAAGTTCAATTGATGATAGTACTACACTACTTAGTGTCCCTTTTGCGTATTTTGATCGAAAAATCCATCTTAAACTTCGTCTTAAAAGAAGGTAAAATCTTAATTTCCACCTTTGATATAATGTGAATTCCGGAAATTCTTGTTAAACTGGTATTCTTACAGCATGCGGAAAGCTAGAGCACCCGCCAAGAAGAGGACCCGTGCTAAAGCCGCCTCCGAGTAGGCCCACTCGAGTGAGGAGCCGCCTTTTCCACTGGTTGAGCAATACCCCACGGTAATCTTTGCCGATTTCGACCAATGGGATGCTTTTGTTTCTTTGATGGAGCGCACTATAAGACCGACCCATTGTGTGGATCGAAGTATCTTGAGGGATTTGGGAATTGAGTCGGACATAAGCCACATATTTGAGATCTTGGATTTTGAGGGGTTGTATCACCTTCGTAAGAAGTCTTATCCTTTTCTGACCTTAGAGTTTATGACTTCATTTAAGTATGATGCTACTGAGAGAACTATCTGTTTCCCTCTTATGAACACTGGATTTGTCTTGACCCTTAACCTGTTTGTCGAACACTTAGACTTGGAACCCCAGAAAGAATGGTATTCGAGTGATGTAGCGACTGAGAGTGGGGCTTCTACCTACCTTCCTTAACTTACCAACCGACCCGCACCTATCATGAGTGCCATGTTGATTATTGATGTTCAACATGGGTCTCTTCTCATCTTTCTGAGGATGATGACCTGTCTGCTTTATGGTCGGAGTGATATGAGCAAGTTGAACACTCGTGAGGCGATTCTTCTGATGTCCTACCTTAACCCCCTCCGGAAGGAGCATTTCTACTATAGTACTCCATGGATGGTGTGTGCTAGTTTAGCACTCATGGACCGTTCCCGGACTCGCTACCTTAATTGTGGGGCCATAGTGACCCGGTTGGCCTAGAGACTGTCTGACTTTGTCGCTCCTACTGATTCGTCTTCTGCCTTGTTTGAGAATGCACCTACCATAGACGAGGGCTTCTTGATGCATGTCAAGTGGTTGAGGAGCTTAGGTTAGGGGACTTTAGCATGAAGGGTGAGAGGGACTAGGGGGATGAGGTTACCCGATCTCGGGAGAACTTACCTGTGATTGACCATTTGACGGAGTATGACCCGGGGAGTGGGGAACCTGAGTCCCAGCCGCAGTTCAACCTCATTCCTGCTAAGATCTTTGAGGATTTGCCCGAGCCGGTGATAGTTTATGGCCATCATAAGGCCCGGGGAGCGAGGATGACTAGGGAGGTGGAGACTGAGGCACCTTACACACCGCAGAGCTTCTCCCCTTACCAGTACCTGAATTATCCTACGATTTATGACCCTATGATGTAGATTAGCGAGCTCACCGAGAGGGTGTCCACCACTCTAGTGCTAAGAACATGCACGAGATGAGCCATCTTCAGAATGTGGGAACCAACCTTGCTCAGCCGGTGTGGTGGAGAGTAGTGGGGGATGATAGTGGAGTGTTGTACAGTTATGTGGTCGACTGATCTACATGGAGGGACCCGATTAGCTATAAGTATGGTTATCTTACAGGACCTTGGGGAGCGAACTATGGTAGCCAGCTAGATGAGGAGGGGAGATGGATTGGTGGTGGCGCCACTATTGGAGCACATCAAAGAGGTGGGATGTCGATTTCATGTGGTGGTGATGGCATGGACGAGGATGAGGGCATAGATCCATGAGATTGTTTTATCGTTGTTGTTTAGTTGCACTTGTTGTGGATTTGTTTGGATATTTTCAACGTTTGGATTTCTTTGGTGTGTAATCCGGCCATAAGGCCAAGACTATATCTTATCATTGACTATGCTATGCTTGAGGCACAAATCTTTATGACATTCGATAGTTCGAATTATTGTTGCAGGTAAAAGTTTGTGTTTTCAATGTGACATTAATGAAAACAACATTCTGCCTGCATAGTACTCGATCGAGTACTGACTACTTGACCGAGTACCTGATACTCCGTTGAGTGCATGCTGTTACTCGACCGAATACTCAGGGATGGTGTTCATGATTTATATATGTGATTCTATTATCTGTTTGTATAGTTTTGTCAAGTATTGAGATTGTTTTCCTTCGTGTGATGTATGTCGCCCCAAGGCACAGACGATAAGATTGGCATGACAGTACTTTCACGATTTAGCGTTATGGTTGGAACTTGAGTCGGATGTGGAATACAAAATTGGAGTGGATAGAAACATGGTGGCAGTGCGATATTATTTTTGTATGTCTTAGTTTGTCGTATATCTTTACATTCATGTATGTTAGAGTTCATGTTATATGTTTCCATACACTAGGCAAAGTGGCATCGGGTCATGTTTGTATGGTTTTAAGTATCTTGCGTTTGTGTTGTTTTGATTCGTTTTATGAGTGAACTTCAAGGACGAAGTTCCTTTTAAGAAGGGTAGATAACATCGCGGCAATAAAATTTCTTTAAGTTGGTAATTGCTATTTGTCTTATAAATTTTGTTACTAATTCTTAGCTAAGAGCATGACAATGATGAAGTTATTTGATAAACGCTAGTTTATATTTGCTTTGGTGATGGCATAATGACTTGGTGGTATGTAGATGTTGTCATGAGCTGGTAATTGCGTTGAGTATTGCGTGATTCTTTGAGTGTCTTGTCACGTTCGATTAGTGTGTGAGATGAACTTCAGGGACGAAAATCCTTTTAAGGGGGGAAGACTGTAATACCCGCACTGTTAGAGACCCGTTAACTAACCTATTGACCATGAGGGACCCTTAGTAAGAGATGGATGGGGGATTTATTTTACGTTCTTAACTGATACTCGATCTAGTAAGTGTCACTCGGCCGAGTATCTATGGTACTCGAACGGGTACATGTTTGACAGCGTGTTATACTATCATGTGGGGGTTACGACTTAAATCATTTCCGCCATACGTTTTATCATTTCTAAACCTAATTCTCTCCCTCTCACTACCTCAATCATGACTTAGCCATGAACCCTATCCGAGGAGGGTGATAGCTTATGCTTGGAGTCATCGCGTGGAGTCGTCACCATCGCCAGCATCTGATTGTTCTTCAATGTAAGTTTGTGGATATTCGTTAATTGTTAGTCAGTCTTAATAGCGTAGTAATAGGGCATAATCTTTGATATTTGAAATGATGTGGATGCTTGCTAGGCATGATGTGATTGATGCATTTCTATGGCGTAGCGAAAAGGTACGGTTTCCCCACTCAGTTTCAGTTATTGTTTGATTTATTATTGTTGTGATAGTCTTATTCCGGATGTGTTGTGGTATGATTCGAAAAATATGTTGTGGTTATGATGTGGCGGTGTAGCAGCGGTTTGGCATTGATGGTGGAGCCATTGTCGGGAGATGGTCTTCACCCCCATGTTCACCGTTATGGTTCCCGTGACATGGGGGATGTTCACATTAATGATATAGGTACGCTCGTTGCAATGAACGGGGCTTGAGGTGACAAAGCTGCTGTTTCTTACTGGCATTGTGGGTTACTTGTTGTGATAGGAACCTGGTCGCTAATTGCGATGAGAGCCATTTGGAGATAGTGTCAAGGAAGTATACCTGGTTCTGTTCACTTTTTGTTTGTGATATTATTAATGTGCACTCTACCTGTTACTGACCTTGTGTGACGTGTTGCGTTGTTTCTCCTTGTTGTCTATCTCTGCGGTGATCCATTTGATATTGTCGGCAAATGATGAGCAGATGGACTTTTCAGGTGCTTGTGGTTGGTTGTTGTCAGGATGTAACTGCTGGGATGGGGAGGTCGCGTGACATCGAGTCGGTAGTCCGACGATAGTAGTTTCATCAGTTGTATCTTATGTTGTATAGCCGAGTTGTTTGTCGTTTGGTTTCGGCTGTACGTTGTAAAGGAATTTATTAATTGTTCTTTTATTGTCTATTTGATATACTTACCTCAGGCAACCGAGATGGTAACGCCCTTATTTTTTATGGAAGGTCTTGTTAAGGCTCCTTGGTAAGTAGGGTGTGTTACATTGTTATTATTCCTTGCCAAGGATGTTGTACTGGAGGGTATAATGAATACCGATGTGGCTGCTGTGTTCCGGGTTGCGATCCGGGCACGATACTTCGTGTTGCAATATAGGTACCTTTGCACTGCGGTGTAGCTGTTGTTCGCAGTGTTGTGATGCCGTCATCGGTTGTGGTGGGAGAAAATGGAATGGTTGAGAAACGAATTTTTAAATATTACGTTCTTTCTATTATTGGCATATGAATTGGTGTCGTGTTTTAATATTGTTGTTTCTTTTAATTTTCGATTTGTGGGTGAGAGATTAGAGTATATTATAGATAGGAATTTCAAATGCTGTTGTTTTGTCATGATATTTCTACAGATATTTTGTCCATGAGGCATAGTTGTTTGAGTACTTTCGGGCTTGATTTGAAGGAATTTTGAGGGTTCCATTTTCTCTTCTCGATGACAAACCAAAATCCGTCAATCATCGGAAAGATTTGGAAAAATTGTATTCAAACATTCACTCACCGACCCATTCTATCTTCCCTTCCTTTCTCTTCCCTCTCTTTCCCTTTCCTAAATAAGGCTTTAAGCTGAGTTTTGAAGTCTTAAACTTTAATGACTCAACTTATGATTTTTTGAATACTTTGGAATATTATTGATAGTCTTGAGTGAGTCTTGTCTTAAGACTATCAATAATATTAACCTTACAAAGGTATGTGTAGAGTAAGACACCAATGTGATTAAATGACAGGTGGAATCTTGGAAGGATGACACTCATCCCCATATGGAGGAAATCATGGAGCTAGGAGGACGGTCGCTAAAGTTTTGCAATCGGGATTCTATTGGCCTACTATGTTCGAAGATGCCCTCAAATTCATACTCCAATGCGATCCTTGCCAAAGAACGGGAAACATATCATGGAGAAATGAAATACCCCAACGGGGAATTCTAGAAGTTGATATATTTGACGTATGGGGGATTGATGACCAAGAGTCGTTTATATCATCGCAAGGAAATAAGTATATTCTTGTTGCCGTCGACTACATGTCCAAATGGGCGGAAGCAATTCCTATCCCAACCGACAATGCTAAAGCGGTAAACAAGCTTTTGAGAAAGATAATCTTCCCACGGTTCGGAGTTCCAAGAGCATTGATAAGCGACGGAGGAACACACCTTCACGAGAAAAAGCTTGACTTGCTCTTGATTAACTATTGAGTACAACATCAGATCGACTTAGGGTATCATCCTCAAACAACCGACCAAGTTGAGGTTTCCAGTAGAGAAATAAAGAAAATTCTTGAGAAAGTGGTCAACAAAACTAGGAAGTATTGGAGCATGAAGCTCGATGACTCATTATGGGCTTATAGGGCGGCCTATAAGACACCCATAGGAGCATCTCCCTACAAGTTGGTCTATGGCAAGGCAAGCGCCACTTACCAATTGAATTGGAATACAAATATTTTTTGGGCAGTCAAAGTCCTCAACCTCGACCTCAAGCTAAGTGGAGAGAAGAGACTCTTACAAATCCAAGAATTGGAGGAGTTCCGACTCCACTCTTATGAGAATTCAAAAATCTACAAGGAGCGTACCAAGATGCTCCATGATAAAAGAATCAAACAAAAGACGTTGCATAAGGGGAACAAAGTTCTCCTTTTTAACTCAAGGTATAGGCTCTTCCCCGGAAAATTGAATTCACGTTGGTCGGGCCAATTTGTGATCACCGAGGTGGGGAAATATGGCGATTTCGAAATAGCATCGGACAACGGTGAAAAATTCAAAGTCAATGGTCAAAGAATCAAGCCAT
>VHZZ01000567.1:98952-120945 GCA_009801015.1 Silene noctiflora | reverse complement strand
TACAATACTTGATAATAAAATAATTATTAAAAAAACTTTAATTTAATAATTATGTCAATATAATTAATGTAAACGTTGAAATAATTAATGTAAACATTGAATATGATTAAAATATTAATTTTAAATATGTTTTACGTTTTTAAAATTTATTTTTTTTAATTAAAAAAATAGATTAAAAAAGACGTTAGAAATTATTTGTTGACCATATTTGACCCTATGACCCGACCCGTATTCTAACCTGACCCGTATCACCCGACCCGCCCGACCCGTTTGTCAGGTCTAATTTTGAGGATAAAAATCACGCGACTCTTGCATGTTTGGGTTGGGCCTTAAGAGGTACTTCTAGAGTATTTTGGGTTGAGTCTTAGGTTATGACTCTACAAAAACCCCAAGGCCAAGCCCAAGTTACTCAAAACTTAAAGAGTCGATTCTCTTTGACACATTATGTAAGATCCGGTCCAAATGTACAAGGTCTGAAATTCATAGAGTCGATAGGGTTTTATAGGATCTAAATCCAGATTCCCCTATAGTGGATCTAGATTCGATCCATATCCACAGGGTTTGAAATTCTCAGATCCATATCCTGCTGATCTGGACTGGATCTGAATCTATTCAGTATCCATTTTATGGTAAAAAATCAAGTCTATTTACGTTTTGTCGTACATGATGTGTTTCGGGGAAAAAAATCACTGGACTCTTTGAGTATCTGGGTTGGGCCTTAAAACTTAAAAGGTACTTCTAGAGTATGTTGGGTTGAGTCTTAGGTTATGACTCCATAAATACCTCTAAGGCCCAACCCAAGATACTCAAGTCATACGAGTCTATTATCTCCGAAACACATTATGTTTGACAAAACGTAAATAAACTTGAATTTTTACCTTGATTTTCAAATGGATGTAAATCAACCTTGTAATTAAACTCACAAGTATATCATACAGACTGATATAATTTTTATATTCGAAATATTTTAATTAAAGGTAAATAAATGATGCGAAAAATACTTATATGGATTTGTATACACCAAGACACCTAAAAAATGCAACCCGATTAAATAAAAAGTGGGCCAAAACGAGTAAAATAGTATAAACTTAAAACGAGTAAAATAGTATAAATAAAAGGAGAACAAAATATCTAGATATTAGCAAAAAAATTAATCGTATTTATATAAATATAATATTTAATGATCTGTTTCATTCTTAAGACAATTATGTCCGTCGTAAAGAAGACTAACTATTTCATGTTCCCGTACAAATGTGTATAAATCGTTACAATTTACAAACATAAATAGTGTACCATAATATGCATTCTTCATGGTATCATAGCACTAGTATGTGGCTCATCAATAATGTTCTACCCCTATCAAGTCTCTGTTTTCGGGCATGGACCCGAAACTTCCCGAAAACTACTCGGGTTTGAGTCGAGTCCACACGATCAATTACTTATTCATATATCGGGCTCGTTTGTCGGGTTAATGCTTTTTGTCATTGGGTTCTTAGTGAAGGTTGAAGTTTTTGCCGAGACAATTAGTTGGGGATTTTTCCTTATGTATTCTTGGGCTGAGAAATATGTATTTTTTTTTTTTTTTTTTTTTTTTTTTTTTTTTTTTTTTTTTGCCGTAGAGGGAGTTATAAGGACGATTTTGTTGCTGATGAGATTTTACCAATTATAAAGCTAGCTGACATCTGTGAATATGATTAGATATTGAATGAATGTGTATATATCATTCTTAATAATCGTTCAAAATTGTACGTATATAACTTTTGTACATATGAAGACATTGAGTGAATATGATTTGAATATCACTTCTTCTGAATTTACCAATTAAACTAATTGACGTCGGTAGAAAACATTATGTACTATTTCAATCTTCTCAAGGAAAAGTTTATGCATGTTTTAATACACATTTTAATTAAATAAAACTATTCAAAAAAGTGGTGGATTCTTTTTTAAAAAGAAAAATTAGGCTAAATAACAAAGATTAAATTAGTGCATTTTCATTTGCTTGAAACTAAAGGCAAAAATGTAAGAAAGAGCATAAAAGACGTTAGAAATTAAAGAGGAAATGTGTTGGATGTATCTTGACAAGGAATTTTGTTATGATGCTCTCAACCATGTAAAGCCTGAAAAGGTTGGAAACTCCACTAAGCAAACACCACTACCATAATCTCATTTTTATTAAAGAATCGTAAAATACAAGCGGTGTCCTTAAACTTTGAAGTTTTGCCTGAAATATCCAATTTATTTATCCGAAACATTTTAAGAGGCCACAACTCATGTTTACGAGCTCAGAAAGTGACGATTTTTTTTTTTCCACATTGATAATCTTTCCGAAAACTACAGCTTGAAAAAAAAAAAATTGTCGAGTTTGGAATACGTGACCAAGAGATATGGTCACTCAAAGTTTGTTCATTCAAAAAAACTTTGACATACAAAAAACTAATAGTAATGAGATCCAAATATGATAATTTTTTTTTTCAAATCGTAGTTCTCGAAAAGATAATCGATTTGAAAAAAAAAATATCAGTTTCTGAACTCGTAAACACGAGTTATGAGCTCTTAAAGTTTTTCGAATAAAAAAATTAGGTATTTCGGGCAAAACATTCGTGTCAAAATCAAGAAGCATGATCGAGATCATCTATCTCACTACCTTTGTTCTGTTACATATCAGGTCTCACATAATAAAAAGCCGTCGTTATTTATATCAAACTAGTTTTATTCCCGTGCAAAAAAAATGCACGGGTCGGTTTTAAAAGTATGATATACCGAGCTTATATGAATATAATTTGACATAGTATTTATTTGATTAGCAATTAAATAAAAAATATATGAACTGAAATTAAATTAGGGAATTGCACCGACATTTACCTTTTTTTCCAGAGTAATTTAGTTTTTTTTTTATTTGTCTTAGATCTAGTTTAATTAAACTGTTTACCTTCATTTAAATCGTGAAATATTTACATGACAACGCTCCTTTTTTTTCATTTGTTGATTTTGTTAATTTTGTTTTTCTTGTCATTTATTATTTTAATAATAAAGATTATTATTAATTATTAATTTTATTAATCAAGTTATCTAATGACTAAATTAGATTTTAATAATATCATATTGCATAAGACTATAATACAATGAAATTAGATCGATTAGGTGAAAGTAATTAAATATGAGAAAAGTTAATGAGAACTTTTTTTCATGAAATCAAGGGAACTAATGAGAACCCTCTAAATGTTATTGCTTTTATAAAAAAGAAAATGATAAATACAGCCCTAAGGGCTGTATTTAAGAGACCAAAAAAAGGAAAGAAAAACTTAAATCAAGCATTAATGACATTAATTTACGCGTAATTGTGTCATAAATTCATAATTTAATTCCATTTTGGGAAGTAGTTTAGTTCTTAAATACAGCCCTTAGGGCTGTATTTATCATTACCGTTATAAAAAGGGGATTAGCAATATATATAACGCAAGAAGAAGATAATCAAACCAAAAACGTAACGGAAAATAAAACAATAGACGTAACAAAAAATGGGACGGAGAATCTGCACTCAACCGTCCGTGGCTCCGTGGGACCGTAACCATACCTCGAGTTCTTTTTCAATTGAGGAAAGCCTACTTATGTGTTCTTACCAAAACGCGTGTGATTAGTCTCGATCTCATATTCAATTCCAAACCATATATAATTACTACTACAACTAACATTCTCCCAAACCTCATCCCCTAAACCACACAACCTTTTTCGTCGATTGGTTGCTTCTGTTGCGCGTGAGAAATTATCCCTAAATTTTCGCCAAAAAATCCAAAAAACGATAATGGAAACCCAACAACAAAACCAAAACAACCACATGTTATACATAAGAGTAATGTCCAAAAGACGGACATGGGTCGCTTTATATATTATTCTATACGGTATATTCTTATATTTTTCCTGGAACATCTTACAATCCATATTAACATGGTACAACAATACCACCCTCCTGCTTCCGGGTTCAGAATCCAGGGGAGGAGGGTGGGCAGCCGCTGCATACGCAGCGGCCATGCTAGGGACAGTATTTGGGATTATGTCAATGGCTGCAGCTTTCGCCGTAGCGGTACCAGCTATGTTGGTGATTTGGATTACTATTCTTGTGTTGCTAACATTTTGCGGTAAAGGGAGGAGGGATGTTGTTGTACAAGGGAAGAAATTGACTGCAGAGATTGTTGGTATTGTGGTTAGGATTTTGATCAAAGAAGGGAATTTTGTTGCTGCTGTTTGTGCTGTTTTGGGTTACTTTTTGCTTGTTAGGAAGCCGTCGTCTTTTTATGATGACTGACTTTTATTATCGAGTATCGGGGTAAGGCTGTGTACATCTCGGAAATTGTATTTTGAAGACCATGTTATGTGTATAGATTGTAGCTAATTAGTGAAGATGAAATGTTTAGTTGTAGGATAATGATAGGGCGGCATCAGCCATCAGGTGGTACCTAATCTCGGTATCCAATTTCACTTTCCTTAGTAACTTGGAAGTGTAACTACAACGTTTTGTTAGTTGATTCCTAGCATATAAATCGGGTTAAATTATTTCATCGTTTCGTGAAAATGGTATTCGGGTTAAATTTTTTCATCGTCTCATGAAAATGGTATCTTATAGTAGTACTCAAGCTCTTTGTAAACGAGTTTAAAATTAAATCTATGAAAATACAGTAAGTCTGATTCAGACCGTCTTAAGTTAAAAGCTCTCTTCGTTGAATTCTATTCTTAACAAAATTATTTGTTAGTGCGTCTTAAATTAAAACCGTCTTAAGTAAGAATTTGTGATTAGTCGTGTTTTGTCAAACCTAGAGACCAAACCAATAGAACAAATTCTGTCAACGGTCAACTAAAATGGGAAGAACCAAGAGAGACCAAAATGTGAACCTAATTCCGTCAATTAAGGATGGTCGGATACTCGGATGGATAATTGGATATTAAACCAAAAGTTTGATTTGACCCGACACAAAATTTTAGAGGCCCATTAGCTACTCTAATGGCCCAACTCGTCAAAATCATGGAAATGGTCTAACGACCGATGAGAAAACCTAGATGTGAGCCAAGCTAGCTGAATTTACACAAGATTTGGTGAATCGAATTAGACTGAATTTATAAGAGGTTAACCGAACTTACTTATTTATAAGAGCTGAACTAAATTTAAAAGTGTGATTTAAGTTCAAAAGATCAGGGCCTAAGACTCTGTTTGGTAAAATTAGCTGACAACTGAAAAGCTAACTGAAACCTGAAAAGGTAGCTGATAAGGTAACTGATTATAAAAAAAACTGTTTGGCAAACTAGCTGAAAAGGTAGCTGATTTTTGGTAAAATAACGTAAAAGGATATGATAATTATTTAATATTATAAATTAAAGAGGTAATTAAGGTAAAATAATTTATTTTCGGTACCTAAAATCCCAAATGCTATTCTAGGTAGCATTTCATTTCAGGTAGCTTATTTGACTAAATAAGCTACTTGCCAAACACGTGCAAAAAAATCAGGTAGCTGAAACTTTGGTCAAATAAGTTACCTGAAGTGTCGTGCTAAACGGAGCCTAAAATTAGATGTCAACTAGCTTAACTGATAAGATCATAAACGTTGGAATGAATTCGTGACATATGTCCCAACCTCGTTAGCGTAAGATTATATTCGCCCTTGTAACGCCCTTACTAAAACAGCTAAACACAAATCCGTGAATAAGACAAATAAGACAAAATACCCGTCCTTAAATTCAATTCCGTAATTAATTAATGATTATTAAAAAAAAGAATCATTAACAAAAAAAAGATGATAACCATAATTATAGCAATTAATTCCCATTATTTTCTTTAAAGTCACCGTAATTTCAATAAGTCTCTCTTAAGACGGATATATCCGTCTTAAGTTAAGACGGGTCAAGTAGTATCCACTTGTAAGGATAAGACAAAAAAAAAATGTATTGAGAATAACAAGCTTTTTGTTTTATCTATGTAAATGGGTTATTATTTGACCCGTCTTAAACTTAAGACGGGTAGTTCCGTCTTAAATGAGAATTTGTTCCATAATTTAAGCCATAAACAAATAGTAATTGCTGACAAGTCTGATTACTGACTGATTATTCTAATGGCTGCTCAAATCTAAGTTATCAACTTTGACAATATAAACACAATCAACATCATAACTCCTAAAAGTCTAGCCTTCACAACAACTAACCCACTAAATTATAAGAAAAATCACCATAAAAATCACAACTTTTTTCATCAAATTTGTATTTGCATGCAAAACTATGGCAATGCATAATAATGGTAATATAATCACAAAAATATGTGCAAAAAAGGGATTATTTTATCCAATATTAGGAATAACAACAATAATCACATTAATTTTCATACAATTTAGTGGTGATTTAAGCAAATTTAATCTGTTTAAGCAGAAAAATTATAGTTTTGTAAAAGTTGTAGGACATCAATTTATGTTAGATGGGAAACCATATTATATAAATGGGTGGAATTCATATTGGTTGATGGATCATGCTGTTGATAAAAAAGAAAGAATTAAGGAAATGTTTGTAGGTGGATCTAAAATGGGTCTTACTGTTTGTAGAACTTGGGCTTTTAATGATGGTGCTTATCATGCTTTGCAGCTTTCTCCTGGTCAATTTGATGAGAAATCTTTTCAGGTACTTAATTCTTTAGTTCTGGTTTAGTCCGGATTTGAGCCGGGTAGGACCAGTAGCTCTGAATCGTGAGTTTTAACATTGTTGCATTCTACGACTAGAACTTGATAGCTCTGGTTTAGTCAATTTGCTGATCTTGTTGTCGTCTTATTTTTTTTGCTGTATGTCATTTGGTTTAATTGGGATTTCCAACTCGTGAGTTTTAACATTGTTGCATTACTAAGACTCGAACTTGAGACTTCTGGTTAAGTTAGAAGAACCCTTTACCGGTGGATCTTATTGTTGTTTTATTTTTGTTGTTGCTGTCCTGCAAATATAATTAAATCATATATTAGTTGTGTTGTTGTTGCTGTCATCGTCGTCGTCCTCCAAATACCATAGTTTAATTATTGTTGTTGTTGTTACACATCATAAGTTTATGATAGGGACCCCAAATTCTTTCAGGATTAAGGTTTTTTTGGTGGCTCATCATTTTCTTGTATGTTTGTGTCCCTTTCTAGTCCAATATGTACTATATTGGAATAAGACTTGGAGAAATTAAGAACATGATTCGATCAGTACTGCAGAATCATTAAAATTATTGGTGTATCCGATTTATGAGTGCGATCTTGATGTTTAAGGTGTTTAGATTGCTGTCAAGATTTAAGGTGTGATTAGATTCATAGTCGTACAATAACAGTAACATTACAGTCTTAATCAGCGCGTGTAAAGTTGTAAACTTTCAAGGGTTTTAGGATCTGATAACTGTTTCAGTTAGCTTTGCGGTTAGTGTTCCTGAGTAGTGACTGGTGTGCATTGCAGGCGTTAGATTACGTGATTGCTGAAGCTAGAAGAAATGGGGTCAGACTGCTTTTAAGCCTAGTGAACAATTTGCACGCGTATGGTGGCAAGACCCAATATGTACAATGGGCATGGCAAGAAGGCGTTGGCATAAGTTCTTCTAATGATTCTTTCTTCTTTGATCCGACGATCCAGACCTATTTCAAAGATTATGTCAAGGTATCCTCTTTCACTCTTTTTCGGCTCATCTAGTATTATCGTCTAAATCAATCTCAAACTGTGTGGTAATTTGACTGTTTCTGTTTGGTAATTCTGGCATTTGGATAATTTTTGAAGTTTGACTCGGTTAGCAAACTAATAGGTCTCATGTTCTCATGGTAATTGTGATGACTATTCACTTGTCGTATTACTGTTTTGAATCGTAGTTTATTTAGCATATAGTATGAAACACAGTGTTTTGATATAACCAGTACGAGCCTCGCACGAGTTATAAAAGATTTTGTAAACATGAACATAAAACTCGGTTCTTTGTAAATTGATTACCTCTAAGGCTCTAACTGTCTAACATATGAATGTAACATAGGAACACTATAAAATAGAAGGAAAAAACTTTGAAGGAAAATCATGTCGGAAGATTCCCCGTTCACTGTGTGCTTCTTCTATCAACTTTTTTGAGGGATGAGTTTTGGCAGCCAATAATTGCATAGTGCTACACTGCTACCATTTGAGTAATGAATTTTGTGTGTTAACTTGTTTTCCTGTATACAAACAATATGTACAGACGGTACTTACAAGGAAGAATACCATTACTGGAATTGAGTACCGGGATGATCCAATGATTCTTGCTTGGGAGTTGATAAATGAACCACGTTGCACATCTGACCCTTCAGGCGATACCCTTCATGTAAGTTTCGTGTGACGTCTTGCTATGGCTAATCAATGGTTTCTAGCTTTTTGTAGCGATAAGGATTTTGTTTGTGTGAATGTCAGAAAGTTAACTGTACTCGAATAAAGGTTTAAACATCTACTTTAGATGTTAACTGTCTATTGAAAAGATCCATTGTAAAAAAAACATCTCGACATAATATTCAAGTTGCTTTATGAAGTCTGCTTGTTCGCATTACTTAAACATGATATCGCATTGCAGGATTGGATCAAAGAGATGTCAGAGTATATTAAAGCAATTGACAAAAAACATCTAGTCACAGTGGGACTCGAAGGGTTTTATGATTCGAAGAGCGGAAAGGACTCGGTAAACCCATCAAAAAATGAAGCTGCACTAGGAACCGATTTTATACGCAACAATGATATACCTACTATCGATTTTGCTTCATTTCATATGTACCCTGATAAGTGGTGAGTGCTTATTCCCTAAAGTATCAGTCTTAATCATGACATTAAATCTTGGTTTGAAAACCGATTTCCTAGTCGGTGAACGCTGCCTTGTCGCAGTTGCTGCGCCATATATGGGCGGTCTCGGGAATAACCTCCCTAATCATGATATTAAATCTTGATTTGATGCTTGATTTTGGGAGTGGGCCGTCACGGCCTATTCTCGACCATTGGACCATAATTGCGAGTCTGCGACTGATGCTGTCTTATAATGTGGTCATGATGACCTGCAAAATTTTCTCTCTCTGTAACAATGTAGTCTCTCGACTTGATTTGAATACCATGATCAGAATCCTAATAATTCGGACGCATTGGGGACTTGGGGTGCCACATCTCAGATGTAATGCCATGCTCTTACCACCGAAAAACAAGCATTTCAAAATTAGTTTTAATTTACAAAAAATACACTCGTAAACAAAGCATCGGGATTTTTTTTACTCAAGCTCATATTTCACTTGTGCTAGGATCAAAGATACCCTGGACAAGAAAGTGGAATTTGTCAAGAAATGGATATCATCCCACATTGAAGACGGTGAAAAACAACTTAAGAAGCCAGTCGTGCTCTCAGAATTCGGAGTATCAAGCCATACCGAGGACTTCAAACCTTCTCATCGTGAGAAGCTTATCAAACTTGTCTATGAACTCTCTTACAAGTCGGCCAAAGAGAATAAGGCAGGGGCTGGTTCTTTCATTTGGCAGTTCGTTGTTAAGGGAATGGAGGATTATAACGATGATTTTGGGGTAATTCCATGGGAAATGCAGCCTGTTTACGAGCAAATAGTCATGCAATCATGCAGGTTGGCTCGTTTACGTGGCCAGTCTGACGTTAAGGGAAGTTTCGAAGGCTTGTGTCTACGAAGCCAGTCTTGATGAGCGAGTCGAGGTTATGCGGGTGAAGCCTACCAAGCGAGTTCTTGTCCCAGCCTTTCTTGCATTATATTAAACTCGCCGTAATGGACCGCAAAATGGCCTATGCTTAGTAACCTTACACTGGAAAACATTCCAACTTTTGATCATTTTTTTTTTGTAAGCATACATACCCAAGTGATCAATAGTTTACAAAAATAAATTCAAGTTATGTTTCATCATGTCTTTTTTTTTTTTTATTTTTTTTTTTTTTATTATTATATTTCTCTCATGTTGAAGAAACAGAGGAGTAACAATTAATGAAAAAACGGTGGATAGTGGATTGGACAAACTCCTATAAGTCTATAACCCGTATTTTGACCTGACCTAACGTGAATGCTATACTCAAAACCAGGCCAAACAACCAAATTGGTAAAAAAAGTAGAGGTTGTTTGCCTAATTGGTAAAAAAACTACAACTTATGACAATTTGGTAAAAAAAATGAAGAATTGTGACAAATTGACCAAAAAACTAAAATATTATGTAATTTATTATTTTTACAATTAAATTTGACCAAAGTACCCTTGCTTAAATTAATGACCCAAACTAAAAACACAAATTGAAAACTTGGTAAATATCGCAATATGAGTATTCTCGGCTTAGATATARTATGCTTTTTAGGATGAGCTGCTCAATTCATTTTAGACTACAAAAATTTTCATTTAAGACAGCACTATCCGTCAAAACATAAGATGGGTCAAGTATCATACCACTTGTATATATAAGACAAACATATTGTTTTTTCCTATGCATTCTTATATATATACAAGTGGTATTTATTTGACCCGTGTCTTAAACTTAAAACGGATAATGTCGTCTTAAGAAAAATTTATTAGTTAGAGTATGAATTATTATAAGTTATGACGTACGAGTCATTCGTGGCGAAATCGATTATTTGGCTATGCAACATTTGAATAAAGGCCATTTCGAATTTCATTATTTTAGAAGAAATATTCGGTTCAGATCGAGTTTGTTAAGGTTGGATTATTTAGAAATTGGGATCATATATAGTTCAGTTGCTAAGGACGAGACGAGTTGCGGATGAGATTTTTTTCAAATCCGGTTACATGCACAAGGGTAGTTTTGTCAAATTTATTTGGAATAATGGAAATTTGAGAAAGATGTAGCATTTTTGGCCAATTTGTCACAATTCTTCATTTTTTTTACCAATTTGTCACAATCTATAGTTTTTTTACCAATCTGGCAAATAACCTTCACTTTTTTTACCAATTTGGTAGTTTGGCCCTCAAACCCAACTCACCCGACTTGTTTGATGTGTTATTTCCTATCCCTTACAAGTATATGAGAATTGATTTTAGACATACACCCAAAATAATCCAAGTTTCACCGAAAATTATCGAAATCTAAACTGTAATATCAAATACATATTCATCCAAACCCGAATCCAATATCCGTTTGTGAGGTCTAAAAGTAAATTCTGGTCTTATTATGGATGGTGCTCGCTAGTTTCTACAGAGTACTTAGCTGCGCGACAGATGTCATCTAGTTTAATCGGTAATATTAGGTAATACTCCATATCAGGCAAGGTCGTGTTCGTGATCTCATCCGTCGGCTTGAAATCGCTTTGTAGCTCCCTTCATACAAAACTACTAGCAGCTCTCGAACTCCAGTATTTTGGAGACTCTGCCATCGTATTCACAAATTCACCTTCTTCTCTGATGTTCCTAATTAAAAGAACAAAACTTCCATTCTCACCTTCAATTCTCCATCACTTAAACCCTAAAGATTCAAGCTTTGTGCAAAAATCCTCATTTTTCAATCATGGTTCTTCATTATTTCTCAAATTAAACCCTAAAGATTCAATCTTTGAGCAAAATCCCTCAATTTTCAATCATGGGTCTTCATCATTTATGTTATTAAACCCTAAAGATTCAAACTTTGAGGAAAAACCCCCAATTTTCAATCATGGGTCTTCATCATTTTTCAAATTAAACCCTGAAGATTCAAAGTTTAAGCAAAAAACCCCACATTTCAATGGTGGGTGTTCATTGATTTTTAGGAGGGAGTATCATGATGGTAGACCAAGAGGTCCTCTTTGGAGAGGCAAGAAAATGATTGGAAAAGAAGCTCTTTTTGTAATATTAGGGTTAAAGAGGTTTAAAGATGATGAGTTGAAGCTTGATAAATTTATTAAAAATCATGTTTTTAGGCTTCTTAAGTTGGATTTGATTGCTGTTCTTATTGAACTTGAACGACAGGAAGAAGATGCTTTGGCCCTCAAGGTTATACTTTCAATTTACCATTTGTTTTATTTAGTGGCGGAATCAGAATTTATAGTTATATGTCGATTTTTTTTTTGGGGGCCAACTAGTAATGCCATAAGGTAAACCGGGGAACTTTTGAAAAGTTTTGAATTTTTCGTCTGGCGACTGCTCCTGCTCGCTCCCTTAGTTCCATCACTGGTTATTTGCTTGGTATCTTTGTGTAAAAGGGAGGGTAAATTTGTGTGCTCTATTTCATGATTACTGTGAATGCGCACAGGAAATGTGATAGGTTGTTTCTTGAGGGATATTGGTAGCTTTGTCGATTTTCTCGAGTTCACTTGTGCATTGACATTTGTTGCTGTGTAAAAATTGGGATTTTGTATAGCGAAATGCTTGTTCGAAACTGAAATGGGTTGGTAATAGGCTGCCTTGCTAAAGGCTCATTGAGCTTTGTTGACTGTGTTGAGTGTTAACTAACTGCCCTTCTTATCCTGTGCTCTTTTGGACTTAATTTCAGTTCGCTTTAGTTCAGGTTAGCTACTTTCTCTCGAAAGTGGCCTTAGTTCTGCCAAAACCGTGACTTGCTATGTTCAATAAGTGAGTCACACTGATGATGAAGTTGAACAAAACTATTTTAGCTTTCTGGTATTCGAGTTTTTCTCTGATCGTTGAATTAGGACATTTGACCTGTTGCTCAAATTCCTGTATATTGTGGAGCCCTATTGGATACCGTGGATGGGTTCAGATGATGATTCATGTAAGCCGACCCCCTGAATCATTTTGGGACTAAGGCTCTGATGTTGTTGTTGTTGAATTATGACATTTGACCTTCTGCTCCTGTCAATTTAACGGTGGCTCTTTATGACTTAGATGGTTCTTTCAGGATTTTATAAATGCAAGTTTATACGTTTATATTTTAACCAGTTAGCTACTTTGTTTTATTATATTTGTTTTGAGAACCCAATTTGCTTTGAGTTAAGAACTCTCCTTTCGAATTATGCTAATCGAATGTTTGTCAACCCTAAGTAGTTTTGAGGCAACTATCTGATACCCAATTTTTTTCTTGATTCAGGTGTTTCGGGTGATTCGAAAGCAGGACTGGTATAAGCCTGATGCTTATCTATACAAAGACCTGATTATTTCATTAGCTAGATGTAAAAAGATGGATGAGGTGATGCTATTGTGGGAAGAGATGAAGAAAGAAGAGCTGTTTCCTGATTCTCAAACTTATACTGAGGTAATCCGAGGTTTCTTGAGGGATGGTTCTCCTGCAGATGCTATGAACATCTATGAAGACATGTTGAAATCTCCCGAACCACCAGCAGAACTTCCTTTCAGGGTTTTATTGAAGGGTCTTTTACCTCATCCTCTTTTGAGAAATAAAGTTAAGACGGATTTCGAAGAAATTTTTCCTGAGAGCTCAATGTATGATCCTCCTCAGGAGATATTTGGAAGGTTCTGAACAATTCAGGTGTGTGACTGCCACAATTCCTTTTCATTTAAGTACATCAATTAGGCATTGTATGGAATTTGCATGCTCCATTTCGGTTTTAACGTTTTATGGATTTCATCAAAGGGAAAAAGTAAAGATATTGTTATGGTGGTGTCAGACTTTGCAAATCTGTTTACTTGATCCTTTTAATCCAGCAGTAGTTGCTAAAGCTTATTTTGTTCTGTAGTTCAAGCTATATGTAGGACAATCTTTAGCGATAGGGGTACAATTATTTTCAGTCAAATTTTAGCACGTAGAATTCAGGTGTGAAATCGACAACAAATGCTTGGAAACGTAATTGTGTTGTTTGACTGGGGGCTGCTGGCTGGAAAGAAACCAGAAGATGATAATATCCATTCTGCTAGAAGTACAAGGCTTAGTGTCCTTATGAGATGGTGTGTGTAAACCTTTCCCTACCTTCAAAGAGTGACAATTATACGGAACTATTTACAATGCATAGCATATTGCTTATTGTGACTAAGCAACCCGTTGAATCACATTAGCTGAACATTACTCTTCAGCAGTCATGTTGGTAGACATTCATGTTCAGCTTCATTTTTTCACGGCAGAGGTCTTTGCTTTTGCTTTACTTTTCACCCTTCCTTCCGAATGGCCAAAGTTTCATCAGGTTTCAAGCCTGTTGTCAGTGCTCGAACCCTCGCTTTTGGGGCCCACGATTACGTGTGTGTTTTTTTTTTTTGTGGCCTTTTTCTTACCTGAAGTGGTTAAATGATCTGAATATCCCAAAAAAGAAAATGTAGCGAGTCCAAATGAATGGAGAAAGTGTTTGGAATTGGGAAATAAGAATGGAAGTCCTTGTGGAGATCTATTCCGCCATACTTCGGGCCCTTTCATGAATTTCTGCTAGTGATTCGCAGTCTCATGTGTCATACTACTCTTCTTGTTGTTTTGTGGATTAGCCTATGATTTTTCAGTACATTTGCTCAACGGATACACGTTATTAGGATCAGAAAAGTATAACTGAAATGTTAAGATTACTGTTTGAACTAATCGACATTAGAATTTAAAACCATAACTGAAATGTTCTCTGCTGCATATTTATCCTGTTAATTGGGTGCTACTAACTTGTTCATCCATGGAAACGATTTGAGTTAGTGCTACCGGCTTTTTGCAAAGGCGTTACTGGCGAAATACCAATGTCTCACAAAATGAGTCTCTATAATGTGGTAGTCATTTGTTGGTTTTGCTTTTCAATGGATTAATCATGAGACTGTCTCACACGGAATAGCAAATGACAGACACATAATGTCATTCTAACATTTAGCTTTCGCTGTTCAGCAATCCAGGTGTACTACAACGTTGATTAGGGGATTTCGGAGCTGGCTTTTCAGCAATGTCGTGTTTTGAAGAAGGAAAAGGGCCGCGCCAAAAGATGAACTTGTAATACTTTGATTTACTTTTGGTCATCTTATATGTTACTTCTTTGTTTTCTGAAGCACCTTTGTGGCTTTGTTTCGGACTCAGAATCTCGTCCCTCGCTTTAACGACAAATTAACGAAAGGCGACAAAGGATGATAAAAATGGTACGATAAGTGTGATTAAAGAAGGCACAAGGGCAAATATGTTGCTGACGGGATAGTGCTACATGCAAATTAAATGCACGATTACCGACATAGTGCAAGTAATAACTCGGCAACTATATTAGGAATGATATTATATACTCAAAATTAGAAATTATTCATATAAATTGCAATAACAATTAATTTACGTTCGGAAAAAACCTACTAATGATGGTAATTAACATCCTAAACGTATGCCTATTGAGTTTATCATATTAGAAACGTCTTTGCTCATTACCGTTGTATGCATTAGATGCTTAAACGTGTAAGATCAAAATTGGCTAATTATTCGAGTAGAATCCCACAATAATTCTCGCGAAAGTGGTAATTAACCTTTTAGCTTAGTAACCGTAAAATAAAAAAAATTAAGTTTCAATCGTAAATTGAAATCATTAGTCTCGGTAAATATACTCGTAAAATTCCACTTTAAATTTGTTTTCTCAATGAAAATCTCAATATCTCGTCCTAAAAACTGTTTAAAAAAAAGGTGAAAATATATATATTCTATTAATTTTTTTTTTTCGCTTTTTGTAGAACTTAATACACGTGTAACTAGCTAAGACTTTATAATTTTTTTTTCATTTCGAAATTGTTAAAGTATTACTCTGTATTATTTTAGTTGTACGATAATTGATAAAATAATTTTTTTAACAATAACCAAAATCAAGTTGAATTATATTTTAAAGCGAAAAGGACCTAAACACTACAATTGAAACTTGACGAGTTTAAGGGAATCAATTATCGCTCTCATGCAAAATGGGAAAAAGGATTATACATCAGATGTACTACATTACACTTAATATATAATTCAGTTTTTGTTTAGTTTTTTTGTGATTTACAAAATTTATAAGCTACATTTTAGTTTTTTGACGTCAAAACTCAATTTTTTCTTTGTTTATATATAGTTTTTTTAGCTTAATTTTTAATTAATTAACTCATAAACTTTATAATAAAACTCATAATTTTTTCTTTTTAAAAAAAAAAAACTCGAAAACATTATCTTAAAGTACAAAAACAACACCATACATCAGATGTATAATCTACTTACTAGTATAGTTCCCGTGCAAATGCACGGTATTTTAGATACAGATATTTGAGAATTTTACAATTAATCAAACTAATGCAATTTACCTCTATTTTGAAAAGGGTAGAAAATTTGCATATATAATTCCAAGGAGATATTTTATTAGCCTTATTTATGTAAAAGTTAAACAATGATTGATGTTATAAAATTAATTAGGACATAAATATTGTTTAATTGTAAATATAGATAGTCAACATTAACTAATTAGGAAATAAATATTATCTAGCAAAATATCACTTGGGCGGGAAATTTGAGATTTAGAGATGTGTTAATCTTTTAGTATATAGGGGATTGCGCAAAAGGCAACACTTTTATCTTCTTATGCTATTTACCAACAAAAAAATGTAACACTTATGCTAATAAATATTCTATAATAATTTAGCAATTAATTACATTTCCAAAAATTAAAGCCATTAATTATCATCATAATTTATAATTTAATTTAATTTTATTTTATTAATATGTTTACAAAACAACGGTAACCTCGTGAATTCCCTTCCTATATAATCCCCTATACCTTGTTAGCCTACACCATAATTCTCTTACTACTTTTTCTCATTTTTTTCTTCCAACAAAATAAAATACATTTTATTTACATTAAATTAAATTATTTTCATACAAAGAGACATCACAAAAACTAGATTCATGGCGGTTCGATCCTCTTTATGTTTATTTTTCGCGGTATTTACGATATTTTTGTGTTCTTTAGCTCAAGGATATAAGTTCTATGTTGGTGGAAGAGATGGTTGGGTGTTAAACCCTTCGGAAAGTTATAGTCATTGGGCTGAAAGAAATCGGTTTCAAGTAAATGATACTTTACGTAAGATTTCTCTTGTTTTATTTTATATACGTAAACGGTTTTTTTTGGTGTAAAGGGAGTCGAAAAGTTGATTTTAATGCAAACATAAAGATCATGTTTTTATGTTAACATAAATTACGAAAACATAAAGATCGTGATTTTACGTTCATTCACAATTATCGCATGTACTTGCATCCCGGTTTAACCAATGAAAAAAAAATTGAATTTTTAAGTTAAAGTTTTCAAGTTATTTTAGGTTATGATATCGCCACTACATGACATGCATGTATCTAGAAAAAATAATTGTGCACTTTTAAACATTGAAAATATTGATTTTTTTTTTTTAAGTTAAAGTTTTCGAGTTTTTTTTATTGTAGGATATCGTCACTACGTGTATGTACCCATAAAAATTAATTGTGCAGCTTTAAACATTGAAAATATTGATTGTTTTTGTTGTAAATTATAGATTTCGAGTTATTTAGTTTATGATATCGTCACTACATGCATGTACCTATTAAAAATTGATGCATGCAAAATTGGTGAGTTTAGATTTGGAAAAAAAAATCTAACAATCTTTACATGTGAGAATGTTTTTCCTAGATTTTTTTTTTTCAATTGTCTAATTAAATGCAAATTAGTTAACAATTTAGTACTAACAAAATCTTGTATGGCTGTCTGTATTCTGTAAACGCGTTTTAAGATTTTGCAATCCTTTTTAATCAATACCATCGATCAGTATTATACAATACTAGTGTAAAACCGTCTTCCAGAATATTAATTACCCGTGATTAATTTTGTTTCAGTTTTCAAGCACAAGAAGGGAGAAGATTCAGTCTTACTAGTAACAAAGGAAAACTACAACAATTGCAACATAAATAATCCAATTAAATCCTTAACAGATGAAAATTCAGAGTACAAATTTGAAAGATCTGGACCTCATTATTTTATTAGTGGAAATTCAGACAATTGTAAAAAAGGCCAAAAAATTATAATTGTAGTCCTTGCAATTAGGCCCAAGAAGACTCCTCCAAGCCCAAGTCCTAAGCCTAGTCCAAATAATCCTCCTGCTCCGGTCCCGGCCGTCTCGCCCTCTCCACCGGGTTCTGACTCGGAAACTCCGGTCCCGAACCCCGAGGCCAAGAAGAATTCTGGTGGTGTTGAGTATGGTTCTCCTTTGTTGGGTGTGGGATTAAGTGTTGTTATTGGTGTTGGTGTGTTTTTGGGTGGATTTGGTATTATTGTTTAATTTTATAAATTGGGTGTGTAATAATAAGTTTTTTTTTTTTTTTTTTTTTTTTTTTTTTTTTTTTTGAAAGTTAATTTTTTATATTCGATTGAGTTATTGACGCGTTATTTATAAATTTCGAGTTATGAATATAAACAACATGAATCCGTAGATTGAATATGTACTTGGTTATTATGAATCATTTGAAAGTAAACCGTTTGCGTGTTTTAAATAAAAATATTTCAACACACAGTTTCTTAATATTTTCAAGGTTTAAAGAGGTTTACTTTAAAATTTCAATTAAGGCTTTTCTATTTTAATGATTTTTTCTGTTTTACATTTCACATTTTTTCTGTTTTGCACACACTATTAACCCAACTTGTCAATACATTTAGACAAAAAGAGAGTCTACTACGTAAACACGAGTATATTTAACCGTAATTCAAAATTCAAATTACACCCTTGTTAATTTAAAAAAGAAATATCGGTATAAAGTTCTTACATTTCTGAAAGAATTTAATCTGACAAATAATATCCGTAAATTATACTAAAAAAAATCCGATAAAATATGATACTCTACGAAGAAAACATGTGGTCTATACCGAGACCAATTTATTTAGTTCAGGCGTATAAGTTCAAAAAATGCTTCAGTTTGTCGTCGATATCAGAGCTTAATTAACCGCTACCAGAACCATACTTCTTGCCAAACATAATAAGCTGCAGCTTATCATAACCAGCAAGAACACCAGCACCGGCCACGGCTCGCAAAATGTTAGCACCAGCTCCCTTGTATAGAGATTTGCTACCTTCTTTCTTGACAATCTGCTTAAATGCGTCAAATGTAGTCTTGTATTTCACGGCTTCTCCAGATGTCATCATCATACGTCTGCGAACTGTGTCGAATGGGTATGATGACAGTGATGCTCCTACTGTCACTCCCCATCCTAGCACAAAACTAGCCAGAAAATTATCCTGCAAATATCGACATTATCAGTTTCGTTGTCAGAGTCAGTAATCAGTATACGTGTTTTGCAGGTTATCAAGAATTTAACATGAATGTACATATATATACCTGTAGTCCACCAATCAGTACAACTGGTTTAAGCGAGTCATACAGTCCAAAGTACAGTCCACGGTATGCTATAATTCCGATCATTGACGGGGTGAATCCACGGTACAGGCCTATAAAACCGTCAGATTTGTATGTTTTTTTGTAGACATCAATTATACCATTGAATTGCCTTTCACCACCGGCTTTTATCGACTTTGCATCATTAGCCAAACGTGTTCTGGCATAGTCTAACGAGTAGACGGCGAATTGGGATGTCGCACCAGCTGCTCCACCAGATGCCAAGTTTCCTGCAAACCATTTCCAGTACCCGTCTTTGTTGATGTTGTAATTGAATAGACTCTTGTAGTAATCCTTGAAAGCAAAGTTCAGGGCCTGATGTACAGATACATGGGTAATGAGCTTGTTAGAAAACACGGAAACAAAGACGCGATAGTAGAGACAGGGAAGAAAAATTCAGAATCTTGCATAGAAACAGACCTGTGTAGGAAAGTATCTGATAACATTAGCAGTGTTTCCTCTATAAAGAGAAAGAATGCCTTCATCCTTAATGGTTCGGGCAAAACAGTCAGTAATACCCTTGTAAGGATGCGATAATCTGCCAGATTTGATCATTTCATCCTGGTTTTGTATCATAAGTTTGACACGTTCCATAGGAGCAGCTGCCGTCTTGGAAACAGCAGCAGAAACTCCTCCCATTAGGAAATCAACCCAGAAATTCTTCTGTGTTTTCTCTGAAGCCGCGGCTATAAAGACAGGAGACTGTACTCTTGACATCATAGCATTCTGAAGAGCTCCATTTGTGAAATGACTACCTGGGTTTTGTGAAGTGTAGCTTCCCTGTATCTTCTGGAATGTAGATGGATACCGTGATTCATTTGTCATTTTTGTCGCGCTGAATTGTTACCTGCACAAGAAGATGTTATATACCTCGGCGACAGCCCCGACAGGCATAGTGAAACGATGAACAAAGATATGCAGGCAAGAAACAGATACCCTGTCACTGCGAATATATTTTTTTAAGCATATGCAAGTGCAGTAGGCAATCTAACAGTTCAAGACCCACCCTCGATGTAACCTTGAAAGAAAATGTCAAGACAATTATATTGAAGTATTAATGTTGACGGGATTTGAACCCAGGTCATGAGTTTTACGTTAGCTACCTTTAACAAACTTAAGGGTTGTTTCTTACAAAAATTGAAAACTTGGTTCTTGCTTGTTAATCAAGCAGGTAATCACGGTAAATAACTACCCAATATTTTGTTTTTTCGTTTGACTTTTTAAGGTTAAAGTTTAAAAACTTTGACCGTAAATAAATTGACAAATATGAAACATTACGATAAAATACAAACAAATTACAATTTTTTTTTTCCTAAAAATAGTTCAAAAAATTATAATTTCGATAAGAGTCATATATACATGACAAAAAAACGTCTTAAGTGTCATCGGAAAGACTGTGTAAAGTAAAGTCAAACGGGAAGAACATGTAATTACTCTGGTCTGAGAGTAGTTCAATATCACCAAACAAAGCCAAAGAGTACAAAATGCATGATCAAATCAAAAAATCATGCACATAGATGAAATACACCTTGATTAGAAATACACCTCACAATAAGTATAGAAGGTAAACAAATGACTGAGACGGAAAGAGCAATGATCAAACGGTACAATCAAAATGAGAAATGGGAGAAAAGAGAGTTGAAGAAAACCTACCAAAGTGGAACTCCAATATTTTATGAGTAAAATGTGTAGTATATATGAAATTGCAAATGCATTGGTTCATATAAATGAGGAGATCAAGCAATATAAAGTGAAGATGACTAGTCAAATTTTGCCTTAAATTTGTCAATTTTGAAGACTTGCATACTTGCATTATTAATTTATTATTCAAATCGTCCTGAAGACGGATAGTGTCTCTCTCACAATAAGGCAAATGGGAGGGCAAGTGGGAGGAAAGTGGAGCACCCATTGGTTGATGTCACTTGCAGATTGTGAGAGGGACACTATCCGTCTTCATCTTGTGACGGATAGTGTCCGTCTTCAATGAGAATTTGTGTTTATTATTATACATTATTGTAAATTGTAATGATTCTTCAACTTTTGAATACAAGAATAGTCGAATGTTGTTACCTTGGCGGCTTGACTATCAATAAGAATTAAGAACCTTCATATTATAAGTCTTTATTAATTATTTTTTTTTCTTAAAATTAAAGAATCTTGATTCTCGATTTATTATGTGTGACCGTTTTGGAAATACAAGTCAAAGTCGCGCGTAGAATGCGTATGCCTTCCACACCAAACTCTTACATACATTATACGTCCCGATAGTTAGAATAAGATGATCATAACGCATGAGTAAACTAATGGATCATTTAATCAACTATTTTAGAATATAACTACAAATTAAATAATAAAGTTCATGTTAGGTCATTAAAGTGCGAAAAAGAAGGCTAATTACTCATTTTGTAAACTAAAAAAAACAAAAATTTTAACTAAAATCACAAATTTTCACAGTGGTGGATCATACATCTGATGTATTACATCATATTAGTTTTTGAGTATTAAGATAAAGTTTTTGAGTTAAATAATTTAAACATAAAGTTAAAAAATTTACCGATATAACTCAAAAACATTACATATAAGATCAGAAAAACATTATAAAGCTAAAAAAAAAAAAAAAATACCCAGAAACTCAAATATAAATGGAGTCTGAGGTAATACATCAGATATATAATCCTTTTTCTCAAATTTTCATTGTGCGACAAAAACGACAGACCCTGCTAGTAT
>VHZZ01000567.1:29375-57026 GCA_009801015.1 Silene noctiflora | reverse complement strand
AATTTTGAGTGATAAACATTGAAGTGATCTAATTAAATTGATAGTATGAACGTGCTTCCTGAAATCTAGCAAGTGCAAAAGACCTTTGAATTGTTTACTTTCAACAACAGAGCGACACCTCGGCTCTGTGGTTGTTGCTTTAATAAAGAAGATAACTTTTGCAATAATCACTCAATTGGTCATTGTAATCGTGGTCGTTGAGCCATATATCCGGCTGATACCGTCTCAAATTGTAGCCTAAGGATTAATCCCTCCGTCCCAATTATTTGTGAGGGAAATAATGGAGGGAGTAATTGGGTATGACTGTATGAGAGTCAGAGCTTCCCTTTTGTGTTGTTACAAATTTACAACATTGTAATCCCCAATATATTCGATCAGATATCTGCAAAACCAATATACCACCACCCTGTTTGGCTATTTGATACTTGTGCATTACGTCGAAATTCTGAAACATGTGACGCCATTAGAAGAATTTGCAATGACGGGTTTTTACTGAAACTGAAATTATACCAAGATATGCTGATTTTACGTATGCATAGCAACTGTGTCGGTTTTGTTGTTCAAATTCGTATACATTATTGTTACGAGATTAAGTAGATGGTATTTTCTCTGCCAGCGGACTAGTTTACAACCTGAAAATGGAGGCAAAGTTTTCCCATTTCCCAAAGTTGGTAGGAACTGGTTACAAAGCTAGGAGCTAGTGATGTTTAGTTGCGGCTTAAATATTACTCCCTTTGTCCCGATTTTTTGTGAGTGGAATTTTAATCAAACATAGATAAATGATGGGGAGGGGGGAGTAGTTGGGTATAAGTATGAGACCTTCCCTTCCGTGTTATTACAACATCATAATCCCCAATATATTTCTATCAGACATCTGCAATACCAGTGTACCACCACCCTGTTTGGCTATTGGATACTTGCGCATTAGGTTGAAATTCTGAAGAATGTGACACATCAGAAGGATTTTCAGTGACGTGTTTTTACTGAACCTGAAATTATAACTAGAGATGCTGATTTTTCGTATGCATGACAAGTGTGTCGGTTTGCGTGTTCTTTTTTGTTTACATCTTTGATGAGATTAAATAGATGGTATTTTTTGTTGTCAGCGGACTAGTTTGCAACCCTGAAAATGGAAGCAAAGTTTTTCCGTTTCCTGAAACTGGTAGGAACTGGTTACAAAGCTAGAGCTGAAAATGGGGGTCGACTCCTCTACCTGAAATTGGGTTACAGTCATGAAGTTGAGCTGACAGTACCACCAAGTGTTCGTGTTTTCTGCTTTAAGGCCGATAACAAGATCGTTTGTGCCGGGATTGATAAACAGAATACGCATCAGTTTGCTGCTAGTATTCGCAGCTGTAAACCCCCGGAAGTTTACAAAGGAAAAGGTATATTGTATGCTGATGAAGTTGTCAAATTGAAGCCTGGAAAGAAGGCCAAATCGGCAAAGTAGTATGCTTGGTTCTCTATTGTAATGCTTGCTTATGTATACAAGCATAACTGTTCCTTCTCATGTTCCTTTCAGTTTCCAGGGCGCTACCGATCTCAGGCGTTGATGCTTGCGTTTCGAGTGATAATTCTGTCTTATTTTGTGAACTGGCTTATGTTTTCTTATTTCTCCTTTTACCGCACCGTCCATTGGAGTAGAAAATGTTATACGTTCCGTGTTTCATTGGGTTGTTAGAGTTTTGCTTTTAAGATCACTCAATTTGATATTTACCTTGTCAATGTCGATCAGGGTTCGGTTTAGTTAGGTTTTGTATTATGTTTTGTTTGTGCTATTCAGCAGGAGCAGTTTGTAACCTGATTGTGCTGTCCGATCAGCAGGAAGAGGCTTTGTGCCTCGGCCCTCGGGTCTCTACACTAAAACCTGTGTGGATTCCATCTTGTAACCATTTGCTCACAAGTACTCGATCAATACCGACTTGTAAACTAAAAACATCGATTACAATATCGTAAATTGGTTCGAAAGGGATATTGGTGATGCGATTACAATTCCTCTTAATTCTGTTGATTCCACATTCTAATTCACTCCAACCTAAATATTTTTTTTATTTTTTTGACAACTAAAAATAAACACCTAAAAATCCGTCGCAACTAAATTTTTTTATTTTTTGACAGGCCTGTGATGGTCACAAGTAAAACGTTCTGAAAAATAAATAGTTTACAATGCTCTCTGAGCTATAGACCGAGCTATTTTAATAAGTAACTCTAGAAACCAGTGACTAGGGACATCAAAATTTGTTGATGGAGAACAAACATGCTTGCATATCCATCATTTGAGTCTCCAACAATTATTCCAATAATTACATATCCGATTTGACCTATGGACGAATATGCAAGCATACGTTTCATGCTTGTTTGAGTAATAACAATCAGATTCYCCAATATCATGCTAAGAATAGCTAGTATTTCGAGAAGATGATGTCATTCGTTTGATGAGAAATAAAAAGGAATATCGAAAATTCGAGTGGCTGAAGCTGAAGCAGCTACTTTCGAAGTAACAGAAAGAAAAGCAACGACTGGAGTGGGAGAGTGGATCGGGTACGAGATTCTTCCTTCGATCTTTCCAATTCGAGCAAGAAGTCTATATCTAAAGACATAAATAAATCAGAACTTGAACACTAATTCTCATATGAGACGGTCTCATAATAAAGGTCATGGTGTAATCTTTCACATAATAACAACTACTTTTGAATGCATTTTTTTTTATTTTTTTTATTGTCGTATATCACGTCTCAAATTATCTTAATATGTGACGGTCTCGGTCACGTAAATTAAAAGACTCAAACCCTATTGTAACACAGGCCACACCACAACATCAGTGTGTTAGATTGTTTGTGGGGTTGAAACTGTGAAACAGAAACACACACAGCATGCCCACGTCATCCAAATTGTTCCAAACAACCTTGTACACTCTCCGCCCTTACTTGTCGGCCGCCGTGAGGTCCCACCGCCGCACCAACCACCTTTTTCGCTTAGCTTCCCTCAAACATCGCTATTATACTGTAAGACCGTCTTATTCTATAATTTGCGTTATTTGTTATTTGTTTCATTTTACCCTTACCAGTCAGTCTACTGTACTATTTTAATTAGGTTTTCTTTGTTGTACCATACGACGGTCTTATTAAATGGTCGATACGGTCGTATTGCCCATTTTATGCTGTTACTGATTTTATTGGGTTACTGAATGAAATGAGAATGGTTAGGGGGAATGTAGTTTGTGGCGGGGGATTTGTCGGCGGTGTTGTTGTAGATGAATTTAAATGGTAATGTTGATTTGGTAATTAGGTTAGGTTTATTTTGACGATAGAAGGGTTTTTGATTGTTGACGGTCCGTTATTTATAGGAATGTTAATGTCAATTAGGTTAGGTTCATATTATAGATGAGTTAAATGGTAATTCATAGCTGTCGTGCTGTCGAAATTTGGTCATTGGAGAGACAGATAAAGGTAAGTGTGCAAAGAACTTATTGGGTTGGGCTGGTTTGGGGGTTTAGGTGGGGGCGGACGTGTCTCTTCACACTTCAGCATGTCGCCTAGCCAAGCTTTGCTTGTTCCGTATTCCCGCCAATGCACCATGTCCTGATCATGACACATTTAGCGGAGCTCAAGTGATATGCCAAGATCTGGCTTTCCGTAGTTTCTTGAGGGTCAGCTATACTGTGAGGAGATGATTTCGTTAGGATAACTATAAGTGTGTTTGGAAGGGTAATGTAGTTCATAAGATTTATTTTAGAAGTGCATCTTAGGGGAACTCCTAGAGTCGGATCGTACGACCTATTAGGTTTTTAAGCTTGAGTGCTAGGATTCTAATAGAAGGACGAGTTTTAAATTATTACAGTGACAGTGTGTTATATTCAAAATCTCTTGCTGTTAACCTTAAAACCTTGCTGTTTATTCTGAAACAATGAAATTTTACTCGTCATTGTAAATTTGTAAGGTCAGACCAATTAGACAAGATTTTTTGACTTTGCATTGATTCACAAATTGTTTAGAAATTAATGTTTAAACTGATACTTAGTGTACGTTTCACATGATAGTTTAGTTGAACCGCTTTTCTTTAGAAAGTAATGTTTAAACTGGTACTTAGTCGGAAGTTCCTGCCTTCCCCAAAGTTTTTCCTTGTTGTTGCCGTACTTCTGGAAGCCGTGCAGGTAGAACTAGTAAGAATTGCGCTAGCCATACAATTCGATGTTCTAACTCACAGCAAAATCTAACATTGAAAAGCGATGAAATCATCATCTGGGTTTCCATCCGAACTTTACTTAGCTTAAGTGATATGCCAAGCTCTGGCTCTCCCTAGTTCCTTGAGGGTCAGCTAACTGTGAGGAAATGACTTCATAAGGATAACTTTAAGTGTCTGGAAGGCTATGTGGCCTTCAGATTTAATTTAAGCTGCATCATAGGGAAACTTTAGAGTCGGATCGTATAACCATGAGACCTTTTAAGATTGTAAGCTCTGGCTCTCCCTAGTTCCTTTTCAGATTTAATTTAAGCTGCATCATAGTGCTAGGCTTCTAATAGAAATACGACTTTCTAAATTGTTACTGTTGCATACTATTATATTCAATATCCCATGCTTTTAACTTTTAACCGTTTATTCTGAAACGGTGAAATCTCACATGTCATTGTTAATTTGTAAGGTCAGAGCGGTTAGACAAGATTTTGTGACTTTATATTGATTCAATCTTCAAATTGTTTATAATTTAAATTTTAAACTTGTAGATTCAATTTCATATGATGGTTTAGTCGAAGCGCTTTTGTTTATGTTAATGTTTTCCTATTACAGATCTATATTGCATCGCTGTTGAAAGGTGTTCAGATATTACCGGTCTTTGCTGCGCCGAGTCGTTTTGAGGGTTCAGTTAAATCAGTTGTTACGCAAAGCTGTCCCGATAAAGCAGATCCCGCGGATGAAATTGTTAATCGAGTTATTTGCACAATTGAAAGTACTTCATCCGATTGGGAGATATGTAATGAAATTGAACGGTTATGCAGATCTAATAGTGTTTCCGCAATTGCTAAGCTGCTGCAACATGTACACAACAAACACATTGTCCTCGGTTTTAATGCACTGGACATCCTCTTGACTGCAACATGCAAACAGAATGACATTGAGCTTTCGGTTCAAATATTTAAGGATCTATTGGTTTCCTCCGACTGCCTGAGTTCAAAATCTTACTGCAGTCTCGCCAGAGCTTTTGCTAACACAGATGACTGTGAGCTTCTCCTCAAATTTGTTCGGGATATATCTGACGGAACATTACACCATAAAGTACTGATCCTGAACAGAATTATATACGGGTTTGCTGAGGCTAGGCAGATTGAGAAGGCACTAACAATATACGGGTATATGAAGGATTCAAAATGCAAGCCGGATTTGATCACTTACAATACAGTTCTCTGGATATTAGGTCGAGCTGGTAAATTGGATGACATGCTTCTAGAATTTGCTTCTATGAAAGGGGCTGGTGTAGTCCCAGACATTGTGACATATAATACGTTGTTGAATAAGCTCCAAAAATTTGGAAGATTAGATCTTTGCTTAGCATATATGCGAGAAGTGGATGAGAAAGGACTTATACTGGATTACAGAACTTATACTGCATTAATTGAGAGCTTTGGTCGGTCAGGCCAAATTGAGCAAGCATTGAAACTTTTTGATTCAATGAAGCATAGAAATGTCCGTCCTTCAATCTATATATACAGGTCGTTGATTGATAGCCTCAAGAAAATGGGAAAATTAGAGGCTGCAGCCTTCCTATCTAGAGAGATGAATGAGTCTCTTCCGAATCTTATTGGCCCAAAGGATTTAAAAAAAAAAAACAGATGAAGCACCCACTTCAACAGTCATCGTTAACATTTTTTGGTCCGTAACTATTCTACTGATTTTGAGTTTATGTTGGACAAGCTGCAGAGCATGTGGAACCAGTTGAACTGGGAAATGGCAAGTTTTATCTCCACGTATCTGTTCTTTTGATTGCATAATACTGCATTTGTTTTGCATTTTTTTCTGTGGTCTTGCCATGGTTGCAGACTTGCAGTTTGATGTGCTCTTTATGTTGTCATGTGTTGTTTTTTAGTCGACTTTGACTATTATATTGAGAGACATAAAACAGCAAGTAAACCATAAACTAAAGAATCTGCAACACTTCCAATTGCAAACTGAACAACCATTTGAGGCTGCTTACTGTAATCCTAATTTCCAAGGGAAGTAAAAAAGAAGCTATTTTTATACCTGAATTCGTCTGCTCTACTGAAAACTGTACTTGTGGTGAGTTTATGCCTTGCTACTTTGACCTGCATTCTAGGTCTTAGTTTCCTTGTGATCTCTTTCTCTCCCAAGTTTCAAGTATTTTGATTGCATTGGCAGCTTAGCAAGCCTCCGTGCTGAACTCCCGTGATTCCCAACTATAAACAGAAATGTACCATGTAATACTCGGTTTTTACTGGTTATCATATTTGGAGCACTATAGCTTTTGATGCATGGTATATACTATTATATGTGCTTGGTGTTGTCTTCATGCTGGTTACTTCAGGTCTTCGGCTATTTTGAGTGGTGGCGGCTACCGTAAACCTTCTTTAGCATAACCATGGATTAATTAGCTCTTTTGCAACATTGAGTAGATCAATAACTCTTTTAGTATTTGGATTTGTGAATATCTGAACTGCGGAAGAGACAAGGTTGTAACTTGTTATAGAGAAGCTTTTATCGGCTTGTCTTGTTGCGATAATAAGTTGCTTCATTCGTATCTCATTGACTCACTCTTTTTTCTTTTTCTTTTGCTAATTGTAATTTTTCTCTGGTTTTTGTGCTGTGTTGGTACTTTGGTAGCCGTAGTTCAGTATGCATTTTGATTATATACGTGTGATGTCAAGTATTCAACAATTAACAGAATGCTTTGCGTGCAAGTATGATAGGAATCGGAATAGTGGGATGCTGTGATCCTGAAGTCCATAACGATCAGTCGAGCAGTATGTGATTGCATTTCAGGTTTTCACCAGCATATACAGGTTTGCTTTCTCTCAAATCCCAATGTGTCTTCCTTCCCCCGCTAAAATTCAACTTTAAGGACTGTTCATTATCGCTTTTGCTCGTCTACCTTGTGGTACTATCTAGTTATCGTAACTTTTATAATACCCTTATAACTTTCATGGGAGAATCAAACCTTGCAACTGAAGTTTGTATCCTAATTCGTTTCTTTTTGGGTGGTCTTAAATTGTAGGCTTATAGATCGATGTCAAACAAAAGACGAGTGCATCCCATTCCCAGGTTCCCAGTATGTCAACAGATTCGTCTTACTGCGACTCAAAATGTGTAATGTAAAATCTTCATCGAAGAGGTGTCAACCTAGTGGAGTATTTATTAAGACGGGGTTGCACTTCAAATCGGGAGTTTCCGTTGTATTGTACTGGCATTATGCTTTCTGTTACAGTTATACGGTGTACAAGGATCTTATAAAATTTTAACCTCGTTACCAAAGCATTGTGAATGAAACCGTTATTTTGAGAAATTGTGATCCTCGATTTGTCCATGGACAAAAGCTCAAGAAGGCGGTAGGAGTTCGACCAACACGGTATCTATTGATGGAGGCTTCAACCCATTAGGAAGTGGCATCCATGGTTTTGCTTAACCACACCAAAAAGGGCACAAGTAGGACTATACATCCAGATGTATATGAGTATCGTATATCCAATACAAATCTAATTGAGCTTATATGCAATTTTTTTGAGCTTTTAAAAATTTTGATTTATATTTTAATTTTTTAGGTGTTAAAATTAAATTCTTATTGAGTTTATATGTACTATTTTTGAGTTCAATATAATATTTTTAGTTAATTTTTTTTATAAAGACGCTCACATTCTTTTTAATAAAGCTCGTAAAATCTCCTATATACTAAAAGATTAACAAATCTCCAAATTACCCGCTTAAATTTCTCACCTAAGTGATATTCAATGGACAATATTTATTTCATAATTAATTAGTGTTTACTATCTATATTTACAATTAAACAATATTTATCTCCTACTTAATTTTATAACATCACTCATTATTTAACATTTACATAAATAAAACTAATAAAATATCTCCTTGAAATTATATATGCAAATTTTTTACTCTTTTCAAAATGGAGGTAAACTGCATTAGTTTAATTAATTGTCAAATTCTCTAATATATGTATCTAAAATACCGTGCATTTGCACGGGTGCTACACTAGTGTATATATAAGCTCAAATCTATACTATCAGATATATACAACTGGTTGTATAGTCCTCTAATCGAAAAAAAGGAGTTACTATAATATTGTACATCCAGCAATTAGTAACTGATTAAAACAGATTAATGTAGTAATTAGTAAATCCATGAGACAATTAACAAATAAAATACACCTTGGACAATTAAGTAACTGATTAATAATCCAGCAAATACCTCCTATTTTGGTACAATGGAACATTACAAAATCTCCCTTAGACAATTTTCAATTTATTAAATTTCTATAAACAAAATCAAACAATTTTAAACACAATTCAAGAAATTTTGTTCCGTTTAATCCGGTCTTTTTTGAGTTGAGTTTTTTCGAAATGGAGATTAAGGTGGTGGGAGATATAATTTCACAAGTAATCGACGAAGAACAGAGACAACCTCTTCTTGAAAACGACTCACTTCCCCCAAAACAACCAAAAACCCGAACCCAAAAAGCGATACGTAAAACATTTAAAGGCACATCCCACTTATCAAGCCTATTACCATCAGGATCAGTCCTAATATTTGAATTGTTTTCACCTGTCCTTACAAACCAAGGACAATGCCAAACTTTCCAAGCCCAAGTTACAACATTATGTCTTATAACTCTAATGAGCATCTCATGTTTCCTAATGTGTTTTACCGATAGTGTGCGCGATGAGAGGGGTAAAGTACGATATGGTGTTGCGACATTTAAAGGTTTATGGATATTAGACGGGTCAGTTACGCTTAGTCCCGAACAAGCGACTAATTATCGTATAAGATTTGTCGATTTTCTTCATGCATTTATGGGATTATTAATCTTTATGGCCGTGGCTTTGATTGATCAAAATGTTGTGAAATGTTTGTTTCCTTTGCCTTCTGAAGAGACAAAGCAAAGACTTGTTATGTTTCCTATTGTTGTCGGAATTGTTTGTAGTTTGTTGTTTTTTTGTTTTCCTAATAAACGTAACGGTGTTGTATCTCCTCTTTCTAAGAGTTGAGCTAAATCGATTGTTATTAAATCTCGAAAATTATATATATCTCAAGTCGATTTTCTTTTTCGGTTGATGAATTTTTTTGAAAATTTATTGTTGTTTATGGCAATTGGTAGAAACTCCACTGAATTTTAATGATCGATAGTTAATTTCGACATTTGGATCCAAAAATATATATTCTAATGATAAAATACAAATGCGTATCATAACCAACATGTCGGGTCCTATAAACTCCTTTTAACCTTTTAAATCGATAATGTTGATAACATCAGTTGCAATTCATGGACTATACAACCAGATGTAGAAGTTGTACAGTGTAGAATCTGAGCTTTGTAATAAAGTATTTGAGCTTTATATTAAAGAATATGATCTCATCTATTTACACATTAAAAATATGAACTTTGCATTAACTCAGAAAAAAATACATATAAGCTCAGATTCTTATATCTTGGTTGTACAATACTTATATACAACTGGATGTATAATCCTATTTATGCATCAGTTGGGAAATTGTCTTTTCATTAGGTTAAAGTTTGATTGACTTCACTATCACACCTTTTTGAAAAATCTCACATTTGATTAATGCAACTTTATCATAAATGTCTAATCTAATTAACATTTTCCTAAGAAAAAACTTCTAATGATAATTTTGCACGCAAAAAAATTCTTAAAAATTGTGCAAGCATCATGAACGATATTAGGAGAGGAAGATTACTCCGTAATTATTTGTGTTTTCAACGTTTAAGAACATAAAAATTCCACAGTAAATTAAATATTCCATAAATGAACGATCTTAAAAAGTTATGTTATACGGCCATATGGTGATATGGGTGAACGGAGCAGTGTTGAAACTCATGAGGGAGAGCTTTACCGCCCTAGTGGTCCTACCCGGCTCGAATCCGGATTAAACCGGATGGTTTACACAAAAAAAATATGGTGATATGGGTAATATCATGAACGATCTTAAAAAGACGAAAGTATCATGAACGATCTTAGAAAGGTAAAAGTATTACAAACGATCTTAAGAAAACAATGAACTATTACATCGATGTTGATTAAGATTACGTAATAATCCGCGATTTCAACATTTCACATACATAAATTTGAAAAAAAATAAAATAAAATTAATAACAATGACAATTGAATTGATCCCATTTTTGAGGTAAAAAACATGAACTTTTGTAAAAAAATTTGAAAAAATATGAACGAACTAGCATGTGTACACTAAAATTTGTAATTCTAATTTTTTTTTCTTTTGATTTAATGATTTTATTACTATTACTAGCAATATTATGACTATACACTAAAATTGTTCCCCTAAATCAAATCCAATTAATTCAATTAATTCAATTCAATGTAACACTTTTATTCCTTCTCATTATCAACAACAACAAGCAATCGTTTGATTGTTCGTGGAATTTACTTTTTCTAAAGAACAAAATTGTTATTAATAAATACAATAAAATCATCATAATAATAGTAATAAACTTAATTAATACTCTACTATACTACATACAAACTGTTCTTAGTAATTTGGAAATTTCCCACAAAATATCTCTCTTTCTTATTCAATCTAGCAATCTAGCATCATTATTATAATTATAATTATCATTATTAAAAATCCCCCTTTTCTATAATACCTAATTTTTGATTTTCTTATTGATTTAGTTTAATATGGGCTGATTTTCGAGATACCCATTTTAATTCATTGCTTTTTATCATCTGGGTCGGTGTTATTTTTGTGTTTTATGTTTAACCCTACATCTGGGTTAGTTTTTGTCGATTTCTAGGGTTTTTGTTGTTGTTAATTTGATTAATTTGGGGGTGAAATTTCATCAATGGAGGGTGGAAGTTCTGATGGAGAGAATAAGTTTCCAGAAACAGGAGGAGGAGGAGGAGGAGGAGGAGGAGGAGGAGGAGGTGGTGGTGGTGGTGGTGGAAGTGGTGGTGAACCTAAGTCTAAGAGAAAGATGAAAACTGCTTCTCAACTTGAAGTTCTTGAGAAAACATATCAAGGTTGTTTATTTTTCTTTTTTTGATTTTGTTTTTTTTTTTGTGTTAATTCTGTTATTTAGATTGGAAATTCGGGGGAAAAAAATGATGTTTTTGATGCTGGTTTTAGTTAATTTTGATTAGTTTTATGTTTCAGATCTGTTGTTTCTGTTGTTTGTTTGGTGTATGATTTGGTTTTTGTGATGAATGATGTTTGATTTGCTGATTTTGTTGTTTAGATTAGTTTATGAGATTGAAAGTTTGTGTGTTTGATGATTTTGTTGTTTAGCTTTCGAATGATGATTCATGTTAGCCGACCCCAATTCATGTTGGGTTAAAGCCCTGTTGTTGTTGATGATGATGATGATGTATTTGATTTGTGAGATGTTTTGTTGTTTTGACGGGTTTTGGTGGTTAATGTTGTATTATACTTTTGTTTCCAGTTGAGACATATCCGTCTGAAGCTTTGAGGGCAGACCTTTCAACCCAATTAGGACTAACGGACCGGCAATTACAAATGTGGTTCTGTCATAGGAGGTTGAAGGATAGGAAGGGAACGTCAGGATCTGGTAAGAAGTCGAAGAAAGGGGAGACTGCTACTCCGGTGATGGTTAATGTTGCTACTGGGGGGACCCCGTCCATCCCACTGCCCCCACCTACTGCGAAGGATGAGATGTTGGGTGGTGAATTTGGGATCGAGCATGTGTCAGGATCTGGGTCTGGTTCAAGCCCATATGGGCACGGGGAATCAAGGCGGAGCTATGGGGTCCATCCTGGTGTTGCTGTGCCTAGATTAAGTGGGCCCGGGAGACACCCTGAGCCTTCTCAATCTGTAGTTGAGCTACGTGCTATTTCATTTGTCGAAGCTCAGCTTGGGGAACAATTAAGGGAGGATGGGCCTGCTCTTGGAATGGAGTTTGATCCTTTGCCTCCCGGTGCTTTTGGTGCTCCTATGTGTAAGTCTTATTTCCTTCGAACTTGATGCGCCTTGGCTTTCTTTGATAATTGTTGTAGTACGTTTTTAGGTGTCAATTGGGATTAAGGTGGCCGTCTTGTTGTTTTTATTATATTATTGGTTCATGATTTCTAGCAGATTGTCCTTCTATTCCTAGCATTTGTAGTTGCTAGCACAAACTACTAATTTGAACCACTGAAGTTTAAGGTGTTGACAGAAAGTATTAATTGAAACCGGCAACATTTCTTGTGTGTGAGTGGGTAGGTGTGGGTGTGATGCAAACGATATTTTCTGATATACTAAACATTTCTCATGTTTTGACAGCGTCTGGGGCACCACAGAAACCTGCTGGACGTGGTTATGAGGCTCCTTTGTATGATGCCAAAGCTTTCAAGGTTGGTTACAATTAACTTCCAAGAACATCTAGCAAATTATTTTCGAACCTTTCTGTTATGAATCACTTTCTTTGACGGTTTTAGAACTGCTTTACTTAGTTCCTTATAATGTAAATATTAGTGTACCCCTTCAAGAAGACTTTGATGCACATGTGCATAGTCAACGTAACTAGTGAGTAGTGTCTTGTTGTTTGCTTGTGACTGATTTGGTACTTTACATGACAACTATGAAGGAATACAATGATTTTACTTCCATTCCCAATGTTGAACTTATGATTTTTGTTGTGCTGTTCGGCCCCGTCTATTTGATATCCTATGTGCCTCATAACTCATTGTAGTTATTTAGTTATCGGTAGTGCAGAAAGAAGACTGTACTGAACGTGCAGTCAGAGGGCTTTTGATTTTCTTTTACAAAGAATGTTGGTATTTCCATTTCCTCTACTATTTATGACATTTTTCTAATGCTACTTTATTACCCTACTTAGTGACCTGTCTGCCATCTGACAATGTTTCCCCTCGTCGTGGTTGTGAACCTGAGATGTACATGAAATTGCAAGATGAGTAAAGGTAATGGGGTCTTAGACCTTGTTGACAACAAATAGCACACTTTAAAAGAAAGATTTTAAGTAGGAAGCTTATCTGTGGACACCCCTCAGAGGAGACCATAAGTTTTTATCGACTTGAATGAAATAACAATCCTTTGCAAGTGGCACAAAAATTTTAACTGTTTACGTATCAAATGATTTTATGTCAGGCCTTTACGTTACAGTAATTGATTTTGAATTTGGTTTGCTTGTTTCTTTAACAGGGCTCAAGTAGAGCATTGCATGAATATCAATTTCTGCCAGAGCAGCCAACTGTTAGAAATGAATCATATGAAAGAGTTTCTCAGTCTCATTACTACAGCTCACCCGCTGACGGCCTTGGCACTAAGAATCCTCCTTCATCCAGCGGACAGGCGTACGTGCATGGGTATGAGGATGTGCCTGTTTCCTATGCTCTTCCAAGTCAAAGTCTGACGTCTCAGCAGGGAAAGTTACGGAGCTCCATACCTTCTACATCAGGCGACTATGATAACATTGCTCATAAATCTCCTTATATGGGTATGGGCATGGAATCACCTTTCAGCGCTCAGCCAATCACAGGACAGGAAAATGCATTTATGCCATCAGATAGGATCGTCTCACAAGAGGATGAGGCTATGAGGGTGGAAAGGAAGCGCAAGGTATCTAAATTGACATTATATTTCAGTTACACTACTATATGATTTGTCACATATTTTACATGAATATATCCTTAGTAGCTTACAGACCCTAATTGGACTGTGTTCTCAAATTTAAGTCTTGTTTTCATTTTTGACTTTTTTCCTGTCTAATACTGGCAATTTTTTTTTGGTAATGATTTTGTATTTCAGACTGATGAATCAAGAATAGCCAAGGAAGTGGAAGCTCATGAGAAAAGGATGCGAAAAGAGTTAGAAAAACAGGATATTCTGAGGCGGAAGGTACATAGGCTTCTTGATCAGTAGTGCTATTGAGTCGCTTGCATTATGTCATCATTATCTCATTGGTGTTTTGTGTATTAAGAGAGAAGAACATATGAGAAAAGAAATGGAGAGGCAAGACCGAGAACGCAGAAAAGAAGAAGAGAGGCTGCAACGTGAAAGATTGCGAGAAGAAGAACGATACCAGAGGGAGCAAAAGCGTGAAATGGAACGTAGAGAGAAATATATGTTAAAGGAGTCTCAAAGAGTAAGCTTATTCTGTCATCAAGCTTATGCTTACGGTTTACTGGGGATATCTTATAATTGTGTACTGACTTAGGCTGAGAGAATGAAGCAAAAGGAAGAACTTCGTAGAGAAAGAGAAGCAGCTAGACAGAAAGCTGCAAATGATAGAGCAGTTGCACGCAGGCTAGCTAAAGAATCAATGGAACTTATTGAAGATGAAAGATTGGAACTGATGGAGATAGCTGCTTCAACAAAGGGCTTGCCATCCATTGTAGCTCTGGATTGCGAAACTCTGGAAAATCTTGATTCATTTAGAGGTAGCTTCTTCTGCGAAACTCTGGAAAATCTGTTGTATATTTGATTTGCTTTTATAAATGATTTTTTTAATCATTAAGCTAATTAATATACTGTGCAACAGATATGCTGCGTGTGTTTCCACCAATGTCTGTGCAGTTGAAGAAGCCATTTGCAGTAAAGCCATGGCTGGGCTCTGAGGAAAATGTGGGCAATCTATTGATGGTGAGACTCGGTTGATGTTAATTGATTTTATACTATTGTAGGCTTGTCCCAATGATATTAACAGTATTAAGTGTGGGCTCCTCGCCTGTTAGATTTCTAGTTAGTTGAAGATGTATTTACTGATGTTGCAACCTCGAGAGGGGTGTTTGGGTTAAGATGTGTATATTGTTGTAGGGAGCAAAATGGAGCTAGGGAATTAGAGAATTTATAATCAGGGATTAATTGTGATAGAGCAGGTCTTAAGAAAGGTTTTATTAATGGGATTTTGTATGTCAGTAGTATCCCCTTGTCTTTGGGATATCTATCCTTTTCATATACTCTTTACTTATTCTTGGAATCCTTCTACGTACAAATAAAAAAAAGCTTTTATGTATGTTACTGACTTATGGTTCTTATTTAGGTGTGGAGATTTCTGATAACTTTTGCAGATGTTCTTGGATTATGGCCATTTACCCTGGATGAGTTTGTTCAAGCTTTTCATGATTATGTAAGTTCATGTGGCCTTCAATGCGTACATATTTATTATATAATTCATTGAAAGTAACTTATTGATGGTTATGCAAAATCCTTATGTGTTGTGCTATTCTTTCAGGATCCTCGATTATTGGGAGAAATACACGTAGCTCTTCTGAGAACGGTTATAAAGGATATTGAGGATGTAGCTAGAACACCTTCCACTGGCCTGAACATCAATCAAAATAGTGTGGCTAATCCAGGTGGAGGGCATCCTCATATAGTTGAAGGGGTAAAGTCTTATTATTTATTTATTTTTTTCTTGCAAAATGTTAATTTAAGTTTGAGTTTGAAGGTCTTTTTTTTTTTTTTCAATTATCGATCAGGCATACACGTGGGGATTTGATATCCGCAGCTGGCAGCGCAACTTGAGCCCACTGACCTGGCCTGAAATTCTGCGGCAGTTTGCGTTGTCTGCTGGTTTTGGGCCAAAACTGAAGAAAATGAATGTTGAGCAACCATATTCTCACGAGGAAGATGAGGTATGTAAGATTGTTGATGTATCCTGGGTTATCCCTATTTTTTGTCCTAGGTGTCTGTTACTTTCTAAGAGAAGAAAGATTTAGTTATGTTTCAGTTCTGCGCCTATCAAGTCGGGAGTAACGTTCAATGTACTTTAATATGCTGACTTTGGTGTCAAGCCTACTACTGATTACATACTCTCTCCATCGCTTGTGTATTGTCTCCATTTAACTTGGATAGTCAACTGATACCATAATTTGTCTAAAGATACGTTGATATATAATGTTAAATGTATCGTAGTTTTAAATATCCACCGCTACACTGATACGCAACAGAATTATAAAGATTATGGAGTTTACCGCAACTGCATTTTTCCGCGTTTAAAGGGGGGTATTGACAGCATTTAATGCGATTGGGCCGCGATAAGTCGATAACTGATACAACGACTGCGACCAAAACTGAGATTTAATGCTATGAATTTGTCACATTTGATATCTCAAATTACTGTTTTCATATTGTCGTCATCGATTCGTTCTGCTCCGGTTCGGTTCTGGATCGGTGTCTATTTGTACCTATTGTATAGTGTGTATTTGTGTGAAAACATGGATCAAAGATGTCACTGGAAATGAGATATAGAAATGGGATGAGGCCATGGGGGAGTATCAACTTCTTGTTAGAGCAAATGTATATCAAGTGCGAGCAGTGCATGTATACTTCACCTACTATGGCTTCAAGTCAAGAGCAGATGCTGGTCTGTTTAAATGTGTACTGGATACGAAGTACTTATCAGTTGCACAAGTATTATATGCTGCATTCCATATCCCAAAAGTTAGAGATAAGATGGGTTCTTTTAACCAAAGTTAGTTTATTGAGGATGGTTGAAGATGTGTTGTTTTATATGGCTTCTGAGTTGTGCTGTATATAAATTTTACTGCGGTGAATGTGTTGTGTTAGTTTTTGCTGGCGCCGTACTTGTTGCTTACATTCTCTCTTTTGTACTCAGGGTGATGATGGCATTGACTTGATATCTAATTTGCGTACTGGAGCAGCAGTTGAGAATGCTGTTGCCATTATGCGAGAAAGAGGTTACTCAAACCCACGTAGGTCAAGGCATAGATTGACACCTGGGACAGTCAAATTTGCAGCATATTATGTTCTGTCTCTCGAAGGAGATGATGGGTTAAATATATTGGAAGTCGCTGATAGGATACAGGTAATTGTTTACACTTGCTTTAAGTTCTAGTCGGTTTTACATCAGCATTATTGAAAAATTACATGTTCTTTGATAGAATAATTGTTGGTAAGTAACCCGTCGTCTTACAGTATTTTTGTTTAGAACCCCTTACCAGAGACATTTTGTAAGTACGTTCGTGGTTGTAGTAGTTTAATCTGACTTTAAGTTCTAACTAGAGATATTGTTAATAGAAATCAGGACTTCGGGACCTAACCACAAGCAAGACACCTGAAGCTTCAATTGCAGCAGCTTTGTCAAGGGATACTAAGCTCTTTGAGCGAACTGCACCTTCAACATATTGCGTACGTACCCCGTTTCGGAAAGATCCCACTGATGCCGAAGCTATTCTGTCTGCTGCCAGGGAAAAAATTCGGGTTTTTAAAAGTGGCCTTGTTGATGGTGAGGTGGCGGATGTTGAAGGGGTAGAGGGTGATGAGGCCGAGAAAGATGAAGATTCTGAAAGTGATACTGCTGAAGATCCGGAGGTTGATGACTTGGCTACTGAGTTGACTCCCAACAATGATGTAGACCGTACATATGACGTGAATAGATGCCAAGCAAAAATTAGCTCAGATGCTGTCAAGCCAAATGGACTTGCAACCGCAAGGGATGGTTTGCCTTCTGCTCATTTAATAGGTTTCAAGGACGCGAATGATAATGGTTGCACTATTGAGGAAAGTATTGATGGTAGTGGTATGTGTCAAGAAGGAACTAAAGTTGATCACAAAGACACTGATATTGATGAAAGCTTCCCTGGTGAAGCCTGGGTTCAAGGCCTTATGGAGGGAGAATACTCTGTTCTGAGTGTTGAAGAGCGTCTCAACGCCCTTGTTGCACTGATTGGTGTGGCTAATGAGGGAAATTCAATTAGAGTAGTTCTCGAGGTGAGTTTTTTTTTTCCTTCTGTTATTAGCTTATGTGACTGCTGCCCATAGTGATGTAAGGCACCTGATCTGAGCTTGAGCGTGAATATACTTGTGATTGGCAGCTCGGGCTTGGCTCAAAGCTTGTTGAGTTTAAAAACTTGTACCTTGGGATTGGCTCGGATAATATGAAGTCTGTATTGGGCTCCTATTGAGATGGACTTAATTCTCTTTCTTTTTTATACTCTATTTAGCTTCAAAGTAAATTAATAAAAATAACATATACAGTAATATAAAATAAAACTATTAACTATAAATAATGAAAAATAAATTGAGAAACAAAAACAAGCAGGGATGTCCTTTTTCAATCCGAGCCAATATTGAGGCTTGTCAACCGGGCGCAAATAACTTATATCCCTAGTTGCGCGTGGGAATCTCTGATCCCCTAAATTTTCTATTTGCACTCTGACATAAATCATTGATCATTACTAGGAACGCCTTGAGGCAGCAACTGCTCTGAAGAAGCAAATGTGGGCAGAAGTTCAACTCGATAAGCGTCGCATGAAGGAAGAATTTCTAACAAAGACACCATATTCAGCTTTTGCTCCAAACAAAATTGAGTCTACTTGTGCATCTGATAGGAGTCCGATGCTTGCACTGGATGAAAATAATGAGACAAATGTGTCCACACAGCAGAAGCCCTTTTTTGATACTCTGCATGACAATAACCTGCAGGCTGATTTGATTTCGGAGAAAAATTTAGCAACTCCTGATTATGTTGCTGGTTCTGAAAATCTTGCTTTGCAACAATCTGTATATGCTGATAGATGTCGGGCCCAATTAAAGTCTTACGTAGGCCATAAAGCTGAGGAAATCTATGTATACCGGTCGTTGCCCTTAGGACAGGACCGTCGACGTAATCGATACTGGCAGTTCATTGCATCCGCCTCGTATAATGATCCAGGCGCTGGTAGAATATTTGTGGAACTACATAATGGTGGCTGGAAGCTCATTGATACTGAAGAGGTAAGTTTTTCTCTTACTCTTCCTGTTGATAATTAATTTAAACAAAGAGATGAGCATTCTTAGCGTATATCCAATTAAATCCAACTACATAGTTTATTTATGTAGTCTACCTACAAGTGATAAGTTTCTTACTAACTTGCAGGCTTTTGATACTCTCTTAGCTTCTTTGGACGTACGTGGGGTCAGAGAATCTCATTTGCAGGCTTTGCTACAGAAGGTTGACCCTTTGTTCAAGGATTCCGTGAGGAAGAAACAAATTGAATATTGCATGGATAGGCAAAATGAATTATCTGTCAAATCGGAAAGCTCTGAAGTAGCATCAAATCCAGAGAGTATTGGTGCTAATGATAGCCCCAGCAGTGCCGTGTACATTTCAAATTCTGAGACACCAGAACCTTCATCGTCCTTTCAGATTGAGTGTGGGAAGAACAATTATGAATTAAATAATGCATTAAGAAGGTATAATGAATTTGAAGTGTGGACTTGGACAGAATGTTTCTCATCTTCACCTCTGGGTGCCACCAAGTATGGGAAGAAACGATCCACGCAATTAGTCAACATATGTGAATGTTGTCGTGATCTTTACTTTTTTGAAGATCATCACTGTCCTACCTGCCATGAAACTTACACCATGTTTGACAAGAGCTTTAATCTCTCGGAACATGCTGCCCTATGTCAAGAGAGAAAGCCCAATACAGAACGGAACTTTCATGGCACTGATCGTCCTCCTTTAAGAATGCGATTGCTCAAAGCCATGTTATCACTAGTGGAGGTGACATTAATTTATCTTTTTAACTTTTAATGTTTTTCTATGTTTCACTTATGGAATAGTAGTCTCTTGAACGGGACTCTCACCCATCCATCAATAGAAACAATTACTTCATTTTAATAGGAAATATGCATCAGCCTCACGTCATCTGAGAATTTGTGCTTATAGAATTAGCCAATGAGGTGACTGACCGAGATCTACGTTTTTTTGTTTTTGCAACAGGTTTGCATTCCTCCAGAAGCCCTTCAATCTATCTGGTCAGATACCTATCGAAAATCCTGGGGGATGAAGCTACACATTTCGTCATCATTGGAAGACGTTCTTCAGGTATGCGTCCTGTATTTATGCGTCATCGCAAACTTGTGCTGTGTTATCAGCTATCTCAAGACCTTGACTCTTATTCTTTTGCTTTTACTAGAGCAAAGCTTAGTCTGTTCATGAATAAACTTCTCAATTTCTTTTGCACCATAGTTGAGGAGTACACTAAGATGTGAATGGAAATGCAAGTTGAGAAAAGATGTGGAGTAACAAACTATAATGATTAAATAAGTTTACTAATGGACACCCCAAAAGGAAACCGTTCTTGGTTTAATCATATTGACAGAGGGATTACATCTAATAGATGCTTTTTTATCGTTGTTGGTGTGTTCATTTCTCTTTTCATGCTACCAGGCTCTTACACTGCTAGAAGGGGCAATAAAGAAGGACTTCTTATCGCCAAAGTTTCAGGCCACGAATGAAATGTTGTCATCAGGCAAAAATGTTGGAAATGCTATTTTTGATGCCTCCAATTTCGGCACTGTTACTGTTCTCCCATGGATACCCCATACGACAGCTGCGGTGGCTTTACGCCTCATGGAACTTGACTCTGCTGTTGCATACCTACCGGAGCAGAAAATAGAGTATGCCAAGGACACAGAAGCTGCACAATTTCTTGTAAGTTTGTTCTTTATAAGATTGCAATCATGCATTTATTAAATAATGCCTGCATTTTTTTTCCTTTCTTTCTTTCTGTTGAGGATGTTTAAACATGTAACGTTTTAGGATACAGGTACTGCCAAATGAGAGACTTAAACTATCCTTGCAATAGGAGTAGCGGTCTTAATGTTTTCAAGGGTTTGGTGGTGTGAGGGGAGGTGGTGATCGTTGAAGGGGAGGGTGGGTAGTGGTCGCTACTCGTTAGGTTGGGTGGTGCTGTGGTGGCGTAGGGTGGGGGAGCTGGGTTGTAAGGAGAGAATTAAAAGCATACGATCTGAGACAAGGGATTATCGGATGTGATAACGGATTATTGGACGTGTTAATGATATCACATATTTTGAGGTAGTCAGAGAGTAAAATTACCTGATAATTTAAAACTTAAAATGGTCTTTCCATTTTATGTATTAACTTCGCCGGTATATGTTTTTCAGCGGCCTTGATGTATACTTTTTATGAAAACTAGCTTTTGTGTCTAACAATTTTTAAGCCGACATAGCAATTTGATGTCTTACTAATATATGATAACAGAGGCTGCCTTCTGAATGCACGGTTGTGAGGAGCATCAATGATGATGAGTTAGCTGGCCCTTATGGTGATGATACATGGCCTGATCGAGGCAATGAATTTGTCGGACTTGCATCTTCACGAGGTGGCCGTGGACGAGGAAGGGGTCGAACTCGAGGAGGACGATCCCAAAGAAGAGTTGTTGGGACGGGTAGAAGAAATGTAATGTCCAACGAACGGCCTGGTCCGGTATTAAGTGGGTGGAAAAGCCGGAGCGATCGTGGCAAAGGAGGACGTAAGAGAGGTCGTCGCTCTGCCAGGAGTCAACAGAAGCCAATCAAGAAGCCACCTGCTGTCTCTGGTGTAAGAAGTCTTCCAGACCCTATTCCCTTTGACAAATCTCCACCTGGATTCTCTGGGAGGGATGCTTGGAACACGGAAGAAACGAGAATGGTTCAAGCAGAGGAGGTTTATGTCAATGATGACAGCATGTCTGAGAGATCTGACTACAACGACGATAATGCCCAAGCGTCAGGCGATGACTATAATGATATGCCGGTTGACGCCTATACCTCAGTTTATAACGGTAATCCTTCTCATTTAGTGGATGAGAATGATTACAATGTAGACGAGGAAGAAAACGATGATGACATGGACGAAGATGATTTGGAAGGGGCAGAGTATGAACAAGAAGATACGAACATTGGTCCCGGGTTCACAATTCCTGACTCGGATGATGAAGAAAATGGAGACGAGCTTGGAGTACGAGACCGAGAGCAGGATGACACATCAGATAATGCATCAACAGACTACAGTAGTAGTAGTGAGTAGATAGGAGATAAATCCCTGGTAACGGAATGATTTAGCATATCATTAGTCTCATCGGACAGTATAGTTCCAGGAGACGAGATCATAATCTAGGGGGCCGCTTTACGCCAATGTTGTATCAAATACAAGCTCATGAGCTGCAAAGAGAGTTAGACATGAGTTAGGAAAGAATGTAAGCTTAAGTAGGGCATTTACACTGGAAGGCTGTCTTGTTCATGTTTTTGGCCTCAAGTAAAATAGAACCCTGGGTCGCGAGCAGTCATTCGATTTGTAATGCTCATTTTCATATGTACTTAGTATTAACATAAACAATGTAGATTGGCATGTGCTGCATGGTGCTGAGGAAGTTAGCATTGAAGACCATTTGCACAACTCATGATGCATCAAATTGAGTGAAAATTTCTCAAGATTCTGCAACATGAGTAAGAACAGTTTCGCAACCTGCGTTGCCCTTCAGTTGACGGATTATATCACCCGTTGTGCATACTATATACAACTGGTTTTATGTTTTTAAGCTTTATAATAAAGTTTTTGTTGTAAAGTTCATTATTTTCTTGCTCCGTCGCATAAATGTCAAGCTCAGAAAACTACCTTGTAACTTTAAAGCAATACGAAATATAAATATAATCTCAATTAGATAATTAACATAAATACTAAGTTCAAAATGTACGAGTGATTCATAACCGTATATTTAAGCTTAGTTAGATTTGAGTTGATTTTATTACCTCCCGAGGTATAATCCTTTTTCCCATCACTCTTATCGGCTTACTTAGGATGAAAGTAATCGAGAGAACGTAATACGGAAGAGACGGAGATTAGGATAACTAGTCGTCGTGAAAGATTAGAAATAATTTTAGAAAAGTATAGATGTTTGATTTGTTAGTTTTAAGTAAGGATAAAGTCCAACAAAGACTCGAGTGGTCTTACCTTAATACTTCCTCCGTTTTTATATGATGTATCCATTTGTTAAATATACGAGTCTATTATTTTAATAAAATGGGTACATCATATGAAAATAGAGGAAGTACGATCTTAAACAAGTCTTGCCGTTTTCACTAGACTTGGTACAATTATGATTGATAAAAAAGAAAAAAAAAAAAGGCCTATAGGCTATAACCAATTAATTCTAAGAGTAAGTCTCCCTTAAGATGAACCATTTTCGCCTGAAACAATACGACGTGGTTTTGAGATAACTTTACAAGTTTCAGCCAAATTTGGTAAAAAAAGGTCACCATAAACTTTAAACACTAGCTTGATCATTATAGTCACATTTAATCATAAAACTAGTTTTAATCCCGTGCAAAAAAATGTACGGGTTGTTTTTTAGATAACATAGGAAATAGGTTAGTTAGTACGATAATTAGACGTCAAATTCAGAAATAACAATTGAATAAAATGATGTTAAATAATCTAAGGCAAGTTTGTGGTCGGACCAATTTTAGGAAAAAAAAAATCACTTAAATCAGGGAACCAATCAGAAATCTTTAAATGACTTAGCTTTATTAGTAAGGAGATTATCTCAAAACTCCGTCTTAGTATTTTCGACGAAAATTAAATGACTGTCCGAACCAAGAATTTGTGTTAATTCAAATAACAAATGTTGAACATAAATCAAATTTTACAAAAAGACAATGAACACCATGACAATAATTTTCTTTTTCTTCCAAGATATGCTGAGTAATACTGACCAATTTACTAAAAAAAGCTGATAATTTAAGTTAGTGCTAAAAAAGTAACAATAAGACAACAAGCACCATGACATTTATTTTCTTTTAAGTTTTCAGATATGTTTTCTGACCAAATTATTATCAAAAAAAAGCTGAAATTTATATAGTGGTGGTCTTACAACATTTAATTTATTTCATTAGTTTGATGTTGATGTTTGTTTTGCTCCCACTTTCTTATTGATTTGGCTTAAAGTCTTGAGAAATAAAGGGCTTTTTTGCATTTCTACTTGAACAACATATAAAGCAATATTATGCCTCAATTATTGTTGGTACGGAATGTAGAGGTTGTTTTCGGATAACTCTTAAAACGATTTTAGGATAAGTTTATACGAGAAAATTAACAAAGTTAAAACTTGAAATGATACAAATAGATCACATCGTATCATGTTCAGTGTCAATTTTAGATGGGATATTATCTCTCAACCTTAATAGGCCGATCAATTTGATTTTTTTATAACCTAACCCGATCTGTTTTAACTTATTTATTTCGAAACAACCAACTGAACCTGTATAACTCGGTAAACCTATCAACTCAACTAGCCTATATGACCCATTAACCTAAAAATTAAAAGTGATCGATGAATGATATCTTATTAATTTTTTTTTTTTAAAAGGTTATAACAAATCTTAATTATGAAACATTTAAATAAAAAGGTCATTCGTAGTTAGGTTTGTGTCAGAAGATCTCAACCTTAATCCGATCCAAATAAAGTTTGTTTATTTCCATATCAACCCTAATTATAGGGGTTACAACATTTTAACCCTAACCCGTTAATTAATTTCGTGTTAGGTTCGTAACGTATTTACGATTGGTAAATATAAACTATGATTATAAACCATTATCCCTACTAATTATAAACCTTTACTACTCCACAATACCTACTAATGTAGCCCACAATATTTCAAGATTTTTCGATTTGTATAATGTGCATGCATGCTAGCATTCTAAAAGATTAACACTTCTAATTAATATAATTAGTTTAATAATTATCATGAAGACCCATTATTAACAAGGTAATCAGTAGAGCCTTTTGAATCCACTTATGGCACACTTTTTATCTGAAAAGACAACCCACTATAAATATTTTACAGATTAACAAAACACTTTATTTGGATATATAATATAAAAGAGAGAATAATTGCTTTTCCCTACCACCATGCCCCAATAATATTTTAAAAAAATAAACAAATTATAAACCTCGTTTGACAAACGGTTGAAGCAGATTTATAATAACAGATAACGTGAGCAGAATATGATTAACAAATTTTAGTAGCAGGTTTAACTATCAAATTAAAATTAAATATGGAGCTATTAGTAGCATATTCAAAAACTAATAAATTCAACTTAATATTCTATTAGAATATGCCATTTACCAGCCAACAACTAAAATTAGATTGATTAATTTATTATTTAAGTCGGAATTTACTAATTTTAATATTATACTATGTCTTTTTAACGGCCGATGATTTTACTTGACTTATTTTGTGATCTTTAAGATAATACTTGGATCTATTTTTCAGCATTTATATATTAATTTTTTTTTCATTGTATATTTTTCCGAAAGATTAATTTATTACTATTGTAAATAAATATTCTATTATCATTATAAATTTTTATACTTTTCAAAATATTTAACTTGCTTGACCTAAAATTTCAAACAAGAAATAAAATAAACTTTTTCATAAATAATGATAATTAATAATCACTCATAATTACCACCTTTTATCCTTACCCTTACAAAAGCTCTTAAACCTTTACAAACCCTTTTGAGAATTCCTTTCTTAACATCCAACCTTCCATCCATCCGTCAATTCGTATTCAACTAATTGCGAACTTACTCCAAGGAAATCTCGAGTTTGCCCTCCGGCTCCGGCTCCGGCTCCGGCTCCAGCTCCGGCTCCTCCCATACAATTATCTTGTTGATCTTCATGTAATTTTCGACGTTTAGCATGGTTACCATTGTACATTGTTGTAACAGTCGATAAATCATCGACTGACGACCCTTCAATGTCGCTTCCTAGATTCATAGTAGTCGAATTTGACGTACCATATAATGAGCCACCATCATTATCGAGATTCTTATCGTTGATGTTGCTATTTTCCTTCATTAATCCGAAGTTCTTAAGGAAGAGAGTATCATTTGTTGCAGTAGTTGTTGAAGTAACACCAAATTGTGCTGCCTTTTGTAGTAATGCCGTGGCTGACATGAAATGTGAGGAATTATTAGAGGATATTTGTGGATGTTGCGTGCTATACAAGGCAGGAATTGATGAAGAAAAGTTTAAATTTGTAGTTGTAGAGGTGTTATTTCCAAAAACTCGACTTAAATTCGAGTAATTATTATTGTCGGGAGGAGGATTCAAACCTGGAACCGAAATAAGGGTATTTTGGGGATTATAAGGTAGGTTAAGTTGGTGGTGTGTATTATTATTTGCGGTGGGTCCTTGAAATGTTTCGTAATTGGAAAATGAGATAGCGTCACCAGCTGGTACTGAGTTCGGTATTGACCATAATGGAAGGATTACTCTTTGGTTTTGAAGGTCAAGGGTTTGACTTTCTACTACCTTGGTTGTTGTTGATGATGAAAGAGGCTTGAAAATGGAGGAAAAGTGTTGTGCCATGGCTAATGCTGGGGGAATATTAGAACCCATAAAGTGATAATTGAGGTTATCGGTCGCGATCGAGGTAGCGTTGAGGCTGAAGTGAGTGTTGGTTGCATTCATTCTTGCTGTTTCCTCTGCTAATGCTTCACAAAATGCTCTATGTGTTATGAAGCTATCCCTCCTGCATGGAAATTATAACACATTAGTTAGATTTATTTTGTTATCATGCATGAATCACACTACGTAAATTTCGGTATATATATATATATATATATATATATATATATATATATATATATATATATATATTCCTCAAACCAAAGGACTTCTATACAATTAATTAAATCTATATAAATTAATTATACTATATAGTTTTAATCGATAGAGTTGCGTGATAGACCTGAACAAGGAACTTTAATGTCAATATTATATAGTTTTGGTTGAAATATTAATTTAGAAAACATTAAAATAGGGTGATTTTATTTAAAATAAACATTCCTCACTTATGGTATTAATTAATATAAAGAATGTTAATTATTTAACCTAGACAAATATAATATAAGTATATTATATTTTGGAAACTATTAAATGGAAACAAATCAAGCTAGATTTTAAAAAACAATATATAATATTCCTATAATTATTTCAATTTGATTTAATGTATGTAATATATTTATATAAATATATAAGTCTCTTAAAATTGCATGTCTAAATAGTAAAAGTAATTCGGTTAGTAGTGAAAAGAATTGTAGTAACATTGGATATATAGTAAAATGATAGTAATCACTCATTTGAATAGTGAGCGGGGTAGTGAAAGTAATAGAAGTAACAACGGGAGTAGTGAAATTATCAATATTAATGCGAAAGTAGTGAAAGTAACAATAATTACGGCGGGAATAGTAAAAGTAACAGTAGGAATAATGAATAATGTAATAAATGTAACAATATTAACAACAAAAGAAAGTATATATGAATAACGAGCTAACTAATCGATTTATTAAGTAAAATATTAATAACGGGAGTAGTGAATTTGTCTCATGATTTATTTCATCGTAATTTTAAGATATGACATAGACAAATATATTAATGATAAATTTATGAGTTATGAAACTTTAATCCCCCTTACTACTAAGAGAATAAAAATTCTCTTAGTTTTTCCTCCAAAATGCATCAACTTTAATAAGGAAACAATTAAAACTTTCTATTAATAAATTTTAATAAATTATTATCTTTTCCWTAAAATATAATCTTATTATAATAATTATACTCTAATTATTAAATTCAAAACTATGATTTTTTCATTATAATAAAATAAAATTAGTATTAAACTAT
>VHZZ01000566.1:51031-64729 GCA_009801015.1 Silene noctiflora | reverse complement strand
AAGTGTTTTCAGATCACAAGAGTCTCAAGTATATCTTTACGCAAAAGGAGCTGAACATGAGGCAGAGGAGGTGGATGGAGCTGATAGGGGACTATAATATGGGAAGGATGGGAATTCATATGATCCAAAAAAAGGGATGCTAGGGGAGATTTGACGGTGGAGCCAGACTTATATGCTAGTATTCGCGAGAAGCCGGCTTCGGATTCTAAGATTCAGGAGTGGAGAGCGGGAGTAGAGAAGGGGTCGGTGTCCAGATTCTCTATTCATACATATGGCAGTGTTAGGTTTGATGGGAGGTGGTGCGTTTCTGACGACGAGGAGTTGAACAAGGTGATCATGTCAGAGGCTCATTACACACCATATTCGGTGCATCCGAGTGGTGACAAGCTGTATCGGGATTTGAAGAAGACTTTCTGGTGGCCGGAGATGAAAAGGGAGACAGCCGAGTTCGTGGCAAGATGTTTGACAAGTCATAGGGTGAAGGGCGAGCAACGTCGACTACAAGGTAAGATTCAGTCCCTTGAGGTGCCTGAGTGGAAATGGGAATCGATCTCTACGGATTTTATTGTGGGTTTACCGAGTAGCCAGCAGGGTAATAACATGATATGGGTGATAGTAGACCGTTTGACTAAGTCAGCTCACTTTGTTCCGATGAAAGATACATGGAGTCAGGTTCAGTTGGCTCTTGGATACCGGAAGCATGTGGTGAAGTTGCATGGAGTCCCTAAGGACATTGTGTCAGATAGAGATGCGAGGTTTATTTCTCGTTTTTGGCAAAAATTGCAGGAGTTAATGGGAACGACATTGAAGATGAGCACTGCATTTCATCCTGCGACAGATGGGCAGATAGAGAGGACAATAAAGACCATGGAAGATATGTTGCGAGCTTGTGTGATGGAGTTTGGGGGTAGCTGGGAAGATAGGTTGCATTTGATCGAGTTCTCTTACAACAACAGCTACCATACAAGCATTGGCATGGCACCGTTTGAGGCTTTGTATGGGAGGAGGTGTAAGAGTCTGATTTGCTTGGATGATAGTGCTGAGGCAGTGGTTTTAGGACCACGGATGGTTCAGGAGATGATAGAGCAAGTGAAGGTGATTAGGCAAAAGATGAAAGCGGCCCGGGATCAACAAAAGAGTTATGCAGACTTACATCGTCGTGACATAGAGTTTCAAGTTGGGGATAAGGTTCTTTTGAAAGTATCTCCAATGYGTGGRGTTATGAGRTTTGGGAAGAAAGGGAAGTTGAGCCAGAAGTTTATAGGGCCTTATGAGATTTTGGATMGTGTGGGGGAGGTTGCTTATAGGTTAGCYTTACCACCGGCCTTGGAYCGRGTGCATAATGTGTTTCATGTGTCTCAGTTGCGGAAGTATGTGAGTGATCCTTCGCATGTGCTTGAGGTGGAAAACATAGAGTTGGATGADTCGTTGTCCTATCTTGAGGTCCCAAAGCAGATTCTTGATCGCAAAGTTAGGAAAACTAGGTCCGGGGAAACGGTCTTGCTTAAGGTGCTATGGTCTAATCATGAGGTGGAGGAAACCACTTGGGAAGCGAAAGAGCCTATGCGGGAGCGGTATCCATCTCTTTTTTATCAGGTATGTGTGGTTACGGGGACGTAACCATGTTTCTTTTAGGAGGGGTAGGAGGTGATCGAATAAGATCTCGGGTGTGGTTTTGTGTTAGTTTTGTATAATTCTTAGTTGTTTGAGTCCGTGTGTGTGTTGTTGTTGGGGGTTTTGGTTATGCGTATGTTTGGTTTTTGTCGCGTCATGGAGAAGTGGTATGTTTGTTTTATGTATGGGTTAAACTTTGGGGACAAAGTTCCTTCTAAGGAGGGAAGACTGTAATACTACGGTTTTCTGTGCCTTTGGTAACTCTATCGAGTAGGACTTACTATGTCGAGTAAGTAAGTGTGATTTCGAATCAGGGTCTGTTTGTTGGGTACTCGATCGAGTACGTGTGGCACTCGATCGAGTAAGTCACTTACTCGAACTTACTCGATCGAGTAAGTTAGTCTTACGGGTTATTTCAGTCGGGCTTTGATAACAACACGTGAATGTTATTTAAAAGTTTTTCCGTCATTCTTTATCACTTTTACTTTTCCTAAAAATCCTTCAAAAGAGAGAACGTCAGTTTGTGCTTCCAGTTCGCGTTGTTATCAAATCCAAGGGCAAGAGTTACCGGATTTTGGAGTTCTTTACACCGTTGGAATCATCGTTTTGAAGGTAAGATCTGTGTACCGTTTTTATATTGTTTTGTTGAGTTTGATTAAACCCTAATTGGGTGATTTGGGGGTAATTGGGGGTATTGTTGGTATTGGATTGTAATTTTATGGTTATGTGTTTATAGGAGGTGAATTCGTAGAGGAACGCTTTTGAGTTGCTGAGTTAATTGCTTGTGGTGATTTTTCTATTCAGGTAGGGTTTCCCTACTCAGTTATTGTGTACATATTTGTAAGGTGGTTAATGATTGATTGTTATGAGTTTATGGTTGATATTGATGATATTGATAATTGTGTTGTATAATGTGAATGGATTGTGTTGTCTGTCGTTCGCGAGGCGCGTCCTCGGCTGAGTGGAGTCACTTGCGGGAGTGACTTCACGCCCTTGATTCGCCCTCTGTGGAACCCGCCACAGGAGGGGATGTGCACATTAATGAACATGGGTTTACGCTCAGAATGAATGAGCGGGGATTTGGTGGGTACGGCTGCGGTCCCCACTGGCAGGGCTACACACTTTAGTGTGTAGTCAGATGTATGGAGATGTGACGAGGTTGGTGGTTGGAGTGTTGTACCTTTTGTTTCAGGATGTATGTATGCAGTAACTGACCCCGTTTTATGTTTTGAAAACTGTGGTGATCCATTCGGGGATGGTGAGCAGTTATTCAGCTGGTATGAGCTGATGAGCGAGGGATAACTGGGTTGAGCCACCACACGATGATTAGAAGAGTCTTCCTCTGTGTTCCGAGTTTTGTTACTTTTAGTTGTTAGGCTTTTTGGAACAGTTGTATTTCTTTTAGACAGTTTTGGCTATGATTTTGTAAACAGTTTAACTTATTTAATAAAGTATGTTTCTTGGTGGTCTATTTGATATTCATTTCCTCGGGTAACCGAGATGGTAGCACTCCTATGCCTAGGGTGGTCTTGGTAAGGCACCTTGGTGTATGGGGGTGTTACATGTTGTGCGTTGTGTAAATTGTCACCTATTTCTGCGGTGGCCTGTGTCGATCCATATGATATTTTCGATCATATGGGGAGCAGGTTGAGTACAGGTTTTGCTTGTTGACACAATCGGGTTTTGGGCCGCACTTGGACTCGGAGTCGAGTAGCATAGCATAGATGACATGGTTGCYGGCTTGTAATTTGTATAGTTCACATTTATTCATTTGTTTACATTTATGTAATTCACTGAACCATTATTTATAATAAAGGCTTCTTGATTGTATCTCCGAAACACTACCTCGGGAAACCGAGATGGTAACGTTTACAATTATCTTTGCCGGATAATTGGGGTGTTACACCTTCATTTCATCACGCTTTTTGAACCACCAATTACTCGCTTGACCTCCCAAGTAAAAGGKCGTATGCTCAACTTTTAGCTCCTCTGGACATCGGACCACCTCAAATATATTCTCCATTTCGCGCACCTAGTTACCGAATAGGTTCATCTCCTCAACCCCCTCGTACTAGGTGGGGCGGTGGCGCGCCATGGAGTTACTAATGGTCGTGGCATCCACTTCCTTTCCTGCTACGTTCTTGAGGGCCTCGTTTTGCGCAACAATTCTGTCTATCTCTTCCTCGGACCTTCAGGTCGGCCCGGTCGTGGATTGAGCTCTTCTCGGCATTCTACAGCAAAGAACCATGGCAAACGTCAATACGTGTCTCAAATAGGACTCAAACAATATTGACCACTTTTGGGAGTTCGCTCGGTCGAGTCAAGAGTCCCACTCGATCGAGTGGTCGAGTTTCCCATTTACAGGGACTTCCCAAAGTCTTTCATCCAACCTACTCGATCTAGCGCCAAAATTTACTCGGTCGAGTGGACATCACTCCGTCGAGTACGCCACTTATTCGGCTGACTGCCCTTTTTACATGGATTTTATCAAAAACTTCAATTTCACTCACTCGATCGAGTGTCCAAACCACTCGGTCGAGTGTATTCCACTCGGTCGAGTACATTACTTACTCGGCCGAGTGCAAATTACCCAGAATTCCAAAACTCCCTGTAAGTCACCCACTCGGTCGAATAGGAGGTCTACTCGGTCGATTGCCTCAGGCTCTGCCGTGTTTTCCTCATCTAATAGACCAAATGCACCCCCTTAAGGGTCTTACACACATTCCGGCTCATATAGCCGCACATAAAATCCTTCTTGACATACTTCTAAACATATAGACGGAAAACAAACATAGGTACAATACAACGTGCGCACTTAATAACAACTAGCATGTGAACAACACTTCTCATTCATGAATAACTTGACTTATAACCGCATCTTGCTCATACATAAACATCCACAGACTATTCTTATAATCACATCATATGCCTCAATCAAGAAACCACCTTTCAAGTAACAAAGCAATAACATGGAACACTTATATGCACATCAAGATTTCCCATTACCCCACGAGTTGTGACCGACTCGAGTTAAGAGGACAAGATTATAACTTTGGGACGTCTCCCAAATTTGTCACGAGTTCTCTACGACTCAAACAGGGTTCATTTTATTTGACAGGCCTAAATTCATTGGTTCATTGGTTAAAGCTCCAAAATCGTCGCTCTGATATCACTTTATAACACCCCGATAAGTCGGGATCCTTCCTAGCTCAAGGCAATCCCAACTCATGGACGTGATACAAGACTTGGTTTCCCAACCTTGTAGTGCGAACTATGATAATAAGCAATTTAAAGCAAGATCATTTAAGCGATTAAAAGTAAACTAGATAAGTTGTAGTTACATAATTAGGTTACATGTTATGGGATTTAAACACTAATCCCAAATTATACAACCATATCGAAAATAAAATTGGAGTCTATGAATAGTCAAAAAGCTAAACAACAAGAAAGGCGATAACTAAAGTGAGACTGCTCCAAGCCCTCAACGAATGCAAATACAACCTGTCACGCCTCTGCTCCCTATATGAGAGGAAATCATCATATGGTTCATCACAGACATTTGAAAACATGCTTGGTTAGTCACGATAATACAAATGCTCAATAAAAACACATGAATGCAAAATGCTAACTAATATGCAATGATAAGATGACCAATGAAGTATAACCGTCATTCTACAACTTACCCAACACCAACCACGGTGACGGCATCGCAACACCACCACTAAATCACCGGACCGCAGCTCGAAAACAAGGTACTCGGGACACACCCATGGTACCTGGCCCGTGAGCGACTCGGATCCCTTGTTTGGCGACATGTCTCAACCACACGTGCCCCTCCATGACTCAAGTCATTAATGTCCACATCTCTCTTGGAGTGGGAAGCTCCAAGAGGCGACCCGAGCGCAAGACGATCTACCAAACATTTTACCTCTCCATAACGATCACAAACCACCATCAATTACCTCCATCCAACATCTCCAACCATTACAAGTGACCAAAGATGCAAACAAGGCATGTAATATTTCCATGTAACAATTAAACCATCTTAAGACAAGAATTCACATGCTTTGCAAGAATCAACCATGTAATTACCAAGCCTTTCCAATAATCATGTTATAATACAACGAATGATGGCATGCTATCAATCCACTTATCAAAATACCAACATGATTAAACAACCTCATAACATGCCATAAAACTCAAATTACCAACATCCATGTTATCATGCAATTACTACAAAGATTATGCAATTCATGATAACAAATGCATCAATGGACATTTATACTATCAAGACTAAGTAGGGAAACCCTACCTCTTGTTATTATTCACAATCAACCAACAAGGCTAGAAGGGCTCCTCAATGAAGTCTCCTCCTACACAAACTATGACTAACTATCACAACACAATACTACAATAACAATAGTACTAATTAACCCCTTATTAATTAGACAAAACCCTAATTAAATCCTATAAGACAACCATCTCAAAATTAGGGTTTACTAAACTAAAACAAGGGGAAAAGAGGGGGAAATTATACATACAAACTCAATAAATGAAAAAGGCAAGGATTGGAGAACAAATCTTCACAACTATGGCAAATCTTGAGGATGACGTTTTGGGAGAGTTTTGTGGGATTTTTTAGGATGAGAGGATAAGGTTTGGTGAGAATTGTGAGGTCAAAACAATGAGAAAATAGGCAAAAGGGAGCTAGGTCCACAAATCACAATGCGCGTACAATAGTGACAGCGACAACACTCGGTCAAGTGCTCGGTGGCACTCGGTCGAGTGCAGTCCACTCGGTCGAGTGCACCGGCCACTTGATCGAGTGGACACAAAATAGGGACTTCCAAGCACAACCCATCCACACTCGACAGCCTCACATGGTCGAGTAACTGTCGAGTAACATTCACTCGGTCGAGTACTCCGTGTACTCGGCCGAGTGAAGCCTTATAGAAATCCCGAGTATTACACCGTCCCCGGCAACGACGCCATTTAGATGAGTGGGTCGTTATCCACTCAATCAAATAATATTTATATTCCAACGAACAACTAGCAAGTGTGTAAGTCGGATTCGATCAATGGGAAGACGTGCTTTGGGTTCTAAGTATATCTATCTTAATCATGCAAGTGTCACAATTAATTAGATTTTGGGTTTTTAAACGAAACTATTGAATTAAACAACAATAACAAGGATGTAAACAATTGAAATAAAGGAACTAGGAAGAGTGGATTCATATGGGTGACCAAGGTAACTAGCAGGTTGGGTCTCAAGTTGAAGGGTAGTCTTTTTTAGGCAGGTGGGTTGAGTCTTTCGGTCTAACAACCCCACCATAGACTAACACGAACTAGCTTTTGGCGTACGCAATTCAAGGTCGGCCTACTAACATTATGCAAGTTCTAACACAATCCAAGGCTTTCGATCGTATGGGTTTGTAAAAACAAGTGAAGAATCATACAAGTTGTCAAACAAGCATTTCATCAAACATGTAAAGTGCATAAGTTAAAACTAAGAGGAGTATTCAAAAAATTTAACCAAACAAATAAAGATTATCCCTTAATCTTACCCATAATCCCCCGCCAATACTAGTGGGATCACTACTCACTAATCATCATAAGAAATACACTAACAACAATAATAATCATGTAATCTAAACTAATACCGATGAGAAGACAAGTTGTTAATTAACAACTTAATGAAAGATGAACAAGGAAATAAAGAGAGATTAGAAAGAATACCAACTAATGAATAATACATGAGAAATAAAAAGATGAATACTTGAATAAAGGTGAATACTTGTCACTAATAATTAAGCACAAACCCAAGAGATTCATGACCAAACTAATGAGTAAATGAAAGAACACTTGTTGAAAGATTAATATAATTTGAGGAAAGATTAAAGAGTAGTCTAAGAATTAGATCTAAACTAATCTAGGGAGAGGCCTCCTATGGAAGCATAAAAAGTATCACCCTAAAATTATTACAAAGTGGGGTATTTATTGGAGTTACAATATTAGGTTAAATGAGGGGATTAGAGAAACGCGGAAAGGAGAAGTGAGTCGTTTCCTCGGGAGGGTTAGAAGTGAACTCGAGCGAGTTCAGAGCGTATGCAAAAACTCTTCCTTGGAACCTGGGGGAATTAGATGACAACCCGGGAGTGAAGACCTAGAACTCGGGCGAGTTCTCGGCTATAGTAGCCTCTTTCCGATGTTGCTGCTCTAAAATCCGTGGGGGTTGGTCGTAATCACCCTAAATCTTATCTTATTGGCCTATCGTCGAGTGAGTCGATTTGCCTTCATTTTAGGTCAAAATCATGTTGAAATCGCTCCAATTATCTCTTTTCCTACAAAATGACCAAAAAGGAAGGAAACGACAAATAGGAAGCAAAGGACTATGAAAGCGACGATAAATAGGTCGATTTATATGCAAAATGAGGTTGATTAAAGGGTTAAAAGTACGTAAATTCTGACAACATCAGAATGTCAGCAAAAGGATTAGGAGTTGGACCGATTGGCTGGATTTTTCCGTGAAAGGCCAGTATCTCAAAGGTTGTGGTGTAAGAAAGACATAACTTTGTAAATGACCTTGGAGTACTACATACCAACCTCTTCAGTGCTACAGGACTGCTTTCATCGAGCCGGATGCCTGGGTACCCTCGGTGTCTTGTACATGCTCTACCTTACTAGTTTGTAAAGGGCGAGAGTTGTTGGAGATAAGTTTCTGATGAGATTACCTTTCGACCTTACTGGAAGAATGCGATGGGTTATTTTTACTGGTGGTTAGACCACTTTCTAGATTTTGGACTCGGGTGCTCAAGCTTTGGAGGGCAGCTTGGAGTTGTAAGACCACGGAGTTGGCTTTGTCAAGGGTAAGAACATCGATAATTGGAGCGACTTCTTGAGTGATGTAGATATCCTATCCATCATCATCCCAAATTTCATTGATTTCGTTGGGGCTAATCGGGTGTGAAAAGTCAATCAAAGTATCTCTAATGAAAGCCCCATTCACTTAGTTTTCTGAGGTATTATTGGCCGAGGGTACGCAATAGGAGTCTCCCATCTTCAATCATGTTTTGTATTTCATGCATTAGCTTAATGCACATCTTCGTGTCATGTCCTTTGCCGCGGTGGTACTCACAATAGGCATTGACATCCCAATATTTGTTGCGATTTTCAGGTGTTGGATCTGGAATAATTGGACCTTTTGGTTGGAGTTTGTCTTGAGATATCAGCCTCTACAGCGGATATGTATAGGTAGTACCTATATCGGTGAACGTCCAAGGAGAACGACTAAGCCGTTTCGTATGGGCATCTAGGAAATTAACCACTTTGACATGAGAGGATATCAGCCTCTGCAGCGCATATTTATAGGTAGTTTATACTACAATGTCTTCCACCTTTGAATATAGATCCTCCAATATATGTGAAAGGCCTAAATAATGCTATTGTGGTAAACAAGTGTCTTTACTCATCAAGACAAACATATTCACGATTACCCTCCTTTTATTAGCTGTGAAATTTTTAACCTAGTGACTATACCACACCTCCTTTTATTAGCTGTGAAATTTTTAACCTAGTGACTATACCACACCTCAACATCATTCACCATCAATTTTTTAGTTACACTTCTCAGAAACTCCAAATTTATTGTATTGTGTTTTGACACCCCACATTGCAAATTCAAAGCTCCACTAACATATTCAGTTCTACCTTTTTTACACTCATAAATTCCATTGTAATATACTTAATTCGAATCCGTATACCTTCATTCAACTAACAAAAATGTAATTAAAAATAATGTAGTTCCATGGTAAAGGAGGTCACCCATCCTTAGACTACTCTCACCTAGAGATGGCAAATGGGTCAATCGAGTCGGGTATAGGTCGGGTCAGTTTGGATCGGGTCATTTCGGGTTTCGAGTGACTTGTTGTCGGGTCACTTCGGGTTATGTCACTTTCGGGTATGAGTCATTTTAGGTCGGGTCATTTTCGGGTTAATAGCTAAAACCCTTTTAGTTAGTACTATTTTGATTAAGAAATACTATTTTACAAATTTAACTGTTTATTAAAAATGGTCGTAACCAACGAAAATCTATTTTGCTCCATATAACATTAATACGACTCAGTACTTCGTCGTTTCGAGTCACTTTGGGTCACTTTAAGTAATTTTGAATCTGGTCAACTATGGGTCAGGTCTTTTCGGGTCAGGTCAAAATTTGGTCAATCAAGGTCTGGGTTGGGTCTGGGTCGGTCGGGTCAATTCGGGTTTCAGGTCATATTCGGGTCAAGCAAGTTTGGGTCACTTTCAGGTCTCGGGTCAACCTTATCGGGTCGGGTCATTCGAGTCGGGTCAGCTTTGTCAGATCTCACATGAGCACGCTTAACTAATGTGTAGTTCTTATGATGAGCTACCGTAACTGTGAGTGAACTTTATTGATATAATCAACACTTTGAATCCTTTTAAAATGATTTTTTTTTCAAAGACTACTTTTACTAGTATTTAATAGCAAAAATATTACATGATTCACATATTATAACGGGAAAAATATATTATTTGGACAAAAACAATCAAGTTTTCGATGTTAACCTTCCCACTAATGATTTTGAGGTCATTTTTGTCGGAGTCAGCAAAAACATTACCTTCAACTTTTTATTTCTTTAATTTATCAATATTCTTATTTTACTCATGTTTTACCAATCTTTTATTTTTATCGATATTCTTGTTTTAGTTTCTCTTTTACTCATCTTTGATATATTTTTTAAAAATTTAGTTTTGTAACACCCCCATATTTAGGAGATTTTAGCAAAACATTCTCAAGTAAATAAAAGTGTTACCATCTCAGTTGTTTGAGGTAGTGAATATAAAAGACAAACAATGCAAGGTACTTTAGAGAATTAAATGATATTATTATAGATAAACTCAAATGGTCTTGTTACAATTTTCCAAACCAGCTGAATAATTAAATAAATACAAAGCAGTAGAAATACTAAATAATGTTTGTTAAAATCTAAGGCAATAACTAGACTCTGAGGTGATTTTCAGCTTGTCCCAAGGCATCCCAGCACAGCACACATTCAAGCTAAATTCAACCTGTTTATTTCATATGATCCCCACTCAACGAGAAATTATTGAATGGATCATAACGGGTCACCTCAATTTAAGCATGCGACAATTTGTCATAAAAGATAAGAACATCATCCAATGGTTGAGTAGGATAACTAAACAATGCTACACAATATTCTTCAATACCTACAACAGATAACATAGTAAAATAACAAGACCACAACCCACAACCATTCACGCCTCTCATAGCCGTACCCCCCCCCCCCCCCCCCCTACACACACCTTACGCACTTCACCATGCATGGGTCTGCGGGACCACGGTTCACTCCAAACTCCACCGTGCCTGGCCTACTAAGTCATGAAGTCCACGACTCTTCCACATCACCGTGCTTGGCCTACCAAATCATCAGGTCATAGTCTCGTTATACCTGACTAACCAAATCATCACAATAATATCCAAGAAAGTCCACCTAATCCCGTGGGAAAGATTGCAAAAGCCGAAATCTATGTGAGGACTAGGCATTAGATTTTTTCGACAATCAAATGTCAATTTCCTCACCAACCTAAGGTGACGTGTTATCTGAGTCATATACTTTATGGGTTTGAGTCCTCTGTGTAAAATATTGTAATGGTCGCTGCGTTGTAGACGTGTTCCAACCTAAACCAAATATGTCTATTGTTTGGACTGGTACTACTTCGCAAGCGAAAATAATTAATATTGGGAGTATCGTGGTTGTTGGTAATGGGCGCAAAACTTTGTTTTGGGATCACTCTTACGTTGATTCGGGTTGCCTTTCGGACAAAGTAATTGAGCCAATTCCTGACACCATTTTAGGGGCTACTGTAAGTGAGACATGGGAAGAAGGTGCGGGATGGAAGTAGGAAGTTTTTTCCAATTATTTATCTCGTGAAGATTTATTTAAAATTGTTGCCTATTCACTTTCCCCGGAACCGTACTTGGAGGATTTATTGTATTGGAATGCGTCTTCTAGGGGCAAGTTTTTGATCAAGTCTGCCTTGACCCTCATTAGCTCATAAATTTGCCGAACCTCCCCCAAGACGGAACCGATTGTATGGCATGTCATTTCGAAGCTAACAGTTCAACAAAGAGTTCGTATGTTTATTTGGCTCGCAGCCTATGGTCGCCTTATGACAAACTATAATCGAGTTAGACGGGGTATGCATGATGATCATGTTTGTCCAAGATGCCTCTAATAAGATGAGTCTACCGATCATCTCTTGCATCATTGTCCAAACTCGGTTGAGAATTGAGATATGAGAACTTCTTGGTGAGTGTGTTGGCTCTTCGTCCTTCTATACATTACGTTTACGAGTTGGGTTTCTAATTAAAAATGCTAGTAACGGATTCCCTCATGCTTCCCATAACTGGTCGATGAAGTTTGCGATAACGTATTGGTGGATTTGGCGATGGCGCAAAAACGTAATTTGGGAGGCCCGAAGAGAATCCCTCATACCCCATTTCATTTCTTCGTCACCAGTTTGTTATTACGAGGAAAGCCCTCGACCCCTTCTCTCTTTTTATACATATTCCAGGTACGACTCATGAGGAACGATTCTTTCGCTAGAACACACATGCACATGGATGGATATTATTAAATATGGATGGTGCTTCTAGAGGTAATTTGGGCCCCGCTGGTTGTGGTGAAATTTTCCGTGGCGAGTATGGCAACTTCGTAAGCACTTATGCCTTGTCTTGTAGTGTATGCTCATCTATGAGAACGGAAATGCGAGCTCTTGTGATCAGACTCGAGCGCGCTAGATCTCTTGGGTTAAGAAAGCTCATGGTGCATATGGATAATTCGACTTGTGTAAGATTTATCCGTCATGAACAGCTCTTACGTCCACTGGTTCAACGATGCATCGATCTTATCGAATTAGAGGGATGGACGCTAACAGGACATCATATTGGCTAGCTAATGAAAGAGTCAATTCCGAAACTACAACTACTTATTTTGATCATCCTCCCGATGGCATTCGCACGATTCTCCTTGAAGATTTATTAGGGGTTTCTATTCCCAGTTTAGTTTCTATTTAATTTTTGTTTTGTATCGGGGCTTTGCCCCTCTTTCGCACACAAAAAAACATTCAATATCTCCAGTTCCTATTTTCTTACGAAATAGCAAAAGATGAAAATATGCGATTGTCAGGACACTCTCGGTAGGGCAAATCATGGATGGGATATCCGATCCAAAGGGCTAGTTCTAATCGGATATCCATATTAGAAATTCATGCGGTTAGATATCCATTACGAAACCAAATATTTCGAATATCCAATGTTCAGATATCTAAAATAATCAAATCAGATGAGGATACTCATCGATTATCCATATTTTGGAATTTCTCTGAAAATTAAGTTTGAAACACGATCGTTTTTATTGCATTACATGATAATTTTCATTTGTATTTTTACTACAATGTTCTCGACATAAAATTCAAGTACCACTTACATATTTTCATATTTTTCTTACATTTTAAAGTTTTACAAGTTGTTTTGTCCGATAAAAGTGTATTTTTCTCATAATTATACTTAAAATAGCGCTAGTTAAAAAAGCACGCAAAAGATGGAAAGATTTAGAAATAATAATCCAACACTGCAACGTCGGAAATTCCATACAACCGAATATAAGGACTACAATCTAAATACACTCATAAATAAAAACAGAATTACATTTTCACATACGGACTTTACTCTTTCGCATACACTTTTTCATTAATCTACCATATCTTACCCTTTTCCCTAATTCACTACTACAAATTTAGGCAATAACAACACCCTATTAACAACGCATATTGACGAATTATATGTAATACCGTTGTTAATCAGGTTAGTGTATTTTGGCGCAATTCTGTGAAAAGTAATAACAACGGTTATTACTTCAAAACCGTTGTTATTATTAATAACAACGGTTTTCATTTTAGAACCGTTGTTAATAGTTAAAGGGGAGATCAACGGTTATTCCTTTAAACCCTACTTGTTCTTACTTTTAACAACGGTTTATTTGG
>VHZZ01000566.1:23123-33942 GCA_009801015.1 Silene noctiflora | reverse complement strand
GTTGTTTCTTTATTGTTTTATGATCATCATTGCCTCGGGAAACCGAGATGGTAGCATCCCTATGCCTAAGGTGGCCTTGGTAAGGCACTTTGGAGCATGGGGGTGTTACAGCAATCTCTTAATAGCCCCATAACTCCTTTCATTTGTTGATGTAGCACATAGCCCTCCATCTCTTGTTACCTTAATATTACTTGTGAAGTCCTCTATAAAACTTACGGAAATTATCTCTGTATTCTGAAACAAAATTCATTTAAAATGAATTAGGAGCATGGTTTCTTTGTGTTACTGTACAAATTATCTACACTCCTGATTTCTTTCTTTTATATGTACCTACCTATGCCGCACCTTTTCCATTCGACAAAAATATGAGTGTTTCGTTCCACAACATCCCAAATTAATGATACTTGACCTCTCACCGATCTTCCGATTAGAGCATATGTTTTATGTTTGTAAACAGAGCAGTCAAAAAATTTCTCAAATTTTTATGTAGCTTATCTCTTGAAAGTGTGAAGAAGAAACTAAAGTGTTCTACTCACATATATTTATAGGGTGAATACTTTGAGAAAGAATATACCGAACATTGAATGTGTACAAACCAGTATGAGACTATGAGGCGTTGAATACTCTGAAATCTATAGAGTCCACATACATACGCCTTGTTTTACGTACTAATAATTCTTGGAAATTTAATTTACTCGGAATTTGATTTTTTTGGGGAAGGACACAGAATTGCATAGATACTCCCAGTATATGTATCTCGTACTAATGGCTGAATTCAAGTTTTATTATTTATCATGAGAGCATGGGAATAATATAGTCATATTGAAAAACTGTCAGTATAACATTTAGGAAATTTAAGGGAAAAAAAGGGTAAATGTCAAATGTTAAATCTACACTTTCTCAACCCAGGTTTATATATAAGATATAAGATATATAAGATTGTTTGTATTGTATTGTATACATACATTTAAAGTAAAAAGTGAAATTTTAAAATATTTCATCTTTTTTGTGCAATACACATAATTTATTTACCTCTATAGGAAATACACATTTATTGAGTTTGATATTTTAATAACTCTAACGAAAATTATACTCATATGAAAATATTTTTCACTATAAATTTAAAAATTTTAGTTTCGAAATTTTTCTTAAAATATTTTTAAAATTAGCTATATTACTTATTTAATTTAAGCTAATAAATAACTTTATTAAATTATTTTTGATGTGGATATTTATGTTACATTAATGTATGTAATTAATGACTAAATTGTCATAAATGGTTGTATTTAAGGCTGAATTTGCCACGTGTCGAATCCACAGCTTCCCAACCCAGTTTTATTTACCCCGTATATATAAGATGTGTTTAAATCCCATATTGTCTTATACTTATGTTAAGATCCCATATTTACGAATTTTTGGGTGGCGAGGAGTTTAACTATTATTACTTAAAACTATAATCTAGTATTGTATAGACAAAGAAGGTAGAGATATAAAAACACAAATGGTTGACTAAGCCGTAAAGTTTAAACCACTTGGTCAATCCTAAAAAAAAGCACAAACACATGCAAATTCCCCTAACTTATGATTCAATAAATCCCATACTTCCAACGCAACTTTTCCATTATAAACATACTCAAGAGTAAAGACACCATGCAAAACCCACCAACTTGAATCAATTTCTTAGCACCATATGATGGCAAATTTAAAGCATGCACATTCCCATTTTCAAAATCTATTCTTCTTTGCCTTAGGTTTGTCTATTGGCCTAACAATTGGCTTTTTTGATCTCCAAGCCTCCCCTCTTTCCATAAACCTTTTCGAGCAGGTGCCACCAACCTTAGTCAGTGAACCACCTTCGCCGCCACCACAACCACAACCATCATCGACGAATGCCGCTCCTAGTGCTAATATTATTTCATTAAAGGAGTTGGGAAATAATATTAGTAATAACAATGTTGTGCATAGTATGAGTGATAAGGAGTTACTTTGGAAGGCATCAATGATCCCTCAAGTGGAAGACTATCCCTACAATTATGTGCCTAAAGTAGCATTCATGTTCTTAACAAAGGGTCCACTGCCTTTAGCTCCATTATGGGAGCTCTTTTTTAAGGGACGCCAAGGTTTTTACTCAATCTATATTCATGCACATCCTTCTTTCAATGATTCATGGCCACATGATTCAGTGTTTTATGGAAGACGCATACCAAGTCAGGTTAGTCAACACTGTGTATAAATTAATAAATTATTACTACATCAAATTTCGGTTTGAAGCAAAGTTGGTGGTGGGTTGTACAAACGTAGTCAAGAAATTCAATGCGCTTTTGGCATTATAATATACGGACTTACGGAGTACTCCGTAAGGATTTAGATCTCAACGCAAACAGTTATTCATGATTTAATCTACACAAATTATAAAATAAGACGATCACTATTCATTTATTGCTAATACATGAATTGTAGTTTTGTTTAGTATAAAAGGACCGACTCATAGTGTGAGACCGTCTCATGCAATAATTACCATTTAACCTAACGTGTTTGTATTGCTTTTTTTCAGGCAGTCCAATGGGGTAGTATATCAATGATAGATGCTGAGAAACGCCTTTTAGCCAATGCTCTCTTAGACTTCCGAAATCAAAGATTTATACTACTCTCCGAATCATGCATTCCTTTATTCAATTTCACCACAATTTACAACTACTTGATGAGTTCTAAGCTAAGCTACATCGGTTCTTTTGACGATCCAACAAAACTCGGGAGAGGCCGATACAACCCCAAAATGGGTCCCAACATAACTATTGAAGATTGGAGGAAAGGGTCGCAATGGTTTGAAGTTCACCGCAGCCTAGCCATCCAAATGATCTCAGATCGGAAATATTATTCACTATTTGAAGAGCATTGTCATCGACCCTGCTACAATGATGAGCATTATTTCCCTACACTTGCAAATATACTGTTTCCAGGACTAATATCCAACACCAGTATCACCAGGGTTAGTTGGTCACAGTCGGGTCCTCATCCGGATCGATATATTAAGTGGGATATCTCAGAGGAATTCCTTAATCAGGTCACATTTGGATCGAATTGTACCTACAATGGTAACATGACATCTATGTGCTTTCTTTTTGCTAGAAAATTTGTAGGGGATACTTTGGGCCCTCTTCTTCAAATTGCTCCTAGGCTTCTCGGTTTTGATCCTTAATTTTGCTACATTTCAACTACTTTGCCTCATTTTTACTTCGTTGTAAATTAGTAAAGAGGGGAAAAGAACAAATTTGGCTAATTGACTGAAATAGTAAGAGTTAATAAAGTTAACTAATTTTTTGACTGAAAAAAAAAAAAAAAAGAAAAAACAATTCCGTTTCTTTTCGAATAATCTCCTGGTCGTAATCAATTGTTGCAATGTAGAGGTATTCAAGGACCCAAACCCAGCCCTGAAACTTTTTGCAGAGACATTAGTGTGTTGAATCTTATGTATCTTGTCAAATTAGCCAACCATGCCTCAAACTGCGCCTTTTTAAGACCGTGGGTGCAAAAAGCAAGTCGTAGCCAGGACCGTTTCATTGTGGTCCGAGATTCTTAATACTTTGAGGGAGATTTCAGAAACACACATTAACAAACAGTTTTCAACAATTGATCAATCATGTACGTAAATGTAACTGCTGTGACAGAATTTACTTTCTAAGAACACTCGATTATACACGCATAAAATACAGAGGTCCTCTGTGTGATGGCTGTGACTGCTATAGACTCAAAAACTACTCCAGATTTAACACAATATTTTTACTTCTCGTCGCTGTGACATTGTTGAAGGAAGCTGGAGTACGAAATAAAATTACCTTTGATCAAGATGAGAGCTACTGGTCACCATAGAAGGCCTTTCTTCCACCTATATCTGTCAACCTGATCGGTACTCATTCGGGATTTTTCGGGTTTGCTACTCTTCTTGGATTTCTCGAGCCGGCTGTCTAAACTGTTTCTAGAGACTTCCGAAAGGTCAGAATTCGATTCAAACGTGTCTACATTTGTAGTTGCAGACCCCTTTGTCTGGTCTTCTGATGCCTTGGTTTGACCATCGGATTCTACTGTAGATTCTTTAGAGGATTCAGCGGCGGAACTCTTAGTCGCGGTTGTGCTTGCTTTGGATTTGTTGAGAAAGGACACAAATTTCTTCAAGTGTCGGATGTATTCAGGGTACAGCTCGAGATTGCAGTGGCCTCCCCCACTGAGCCACAATGGTTCATACTTCTCTTTACAAAGTTCATGAAGTTGCTTTCCATGTGCCCAATCGACAACTTCATCAGCAGTTCCCTGAAATGTGTACAAAAAGCGAGATTAGTACTTGGGCCTTTTCCATTCAACAATAGAGAGTTGTTTCCATGACTCATAATCTAAACAAGATAACCGTCTACAATATAAAAAAGAAACACAAGCTGTTACAAAGCCAATCGACAACAGAGAAACTGTTTCACATAAGAAACTGCTCCCCTGTTTAACACAGTTTGCTACAATTGGGTTCTGGCACAACATTTTATAATAAACGGTCAGTTAAGAGAAATATTGTGGATCACAGTGGACGGGAACAGCAAAATATAATGACGGCGTATCTGTGAATTCAAATATGTAAAAGTTGGTAAAAATAGAATTATACGGAGTAGAAATGCAGTGAATTGGTTGGTAACTAAACGTGTCTGGGCAGAGAGAGCACTAAAGACTAAAGAGTAGTAAATAGAGCTTCACGACCTCATTCATCATCAAAGCAGAGGTTATCATTCTTGCTAATTGCATTTTCAACCAAATCATGGAAAGTCGAAACAACTGCTTTGCAAAATATAGAAGCCTATAACGAACTTAAAGCCACTCTTGCCACATACACAGTGGCGGAGCCAGGGGCCTATTTCCGGGGTCCGGGGACACCGCAAACGAAAATTTTTAGGTAAAAATAGAGTAAATATATACTACCTTCGTCTCACCCATTTCTTTACATTTACTTTTTGACACTATTTATGAGTGGAGAGAATTTCTAATATACAACATAAAATATAGTCATGTGAGATCTTTTTTGAATCGTCTTAATGAGTCCATTAAGAATATCAAATTTTTATAATTTTTAATATGTAAATAAAGATGTGAACAAAAGAAAATGTACATTGGCAAATGTGAAAAAGTAAATGTAAAGAAAAGTGTGAGTCAGAGGGAGTATTTTTATGTAGAAATAGGTATTAGGGAACCCACAAAAAAAAAAAATCTGGATCCACTACTGCACATACACTACACAATGTTGAAGCTTTTCTAGAGTCTCTGGAAATGTAATGTAGGCCGTAGACCTAGTTAGAATTTTCTTATTGAAGTTTGCTTAAATATTTACTTATTGGTACCGAATCCCGGGAAGCAAGGTAAACCAAGTTATTGAGTGATCCATGGATCTACATTTTGGGTGATTGATTCACTAAGATTAGAGTTAACGCTTTTGAAGATGAATAAAAAAGATAGAATAACAAATTAACAACAGAGGCGGTGTGACTAGTGACAAATGCAAACAAGCTTACACACGCCAGTTGAAATTTGCAGCAGCACATTTTTAGGCATTAGCCCAATTCTAAGAAATTTTGATACACTATAATTTGTCTGTTTCTGAATCAAATAGATTAAGGTTTTAAAAAGCGAGAAAATGCAGAAGGTCAGTCTAGAAGAGTAGAAGGTAAGATTTCCTACCACCACAAATGCATACAGGCCATCATGTCAAAAACAAACAACTAACCAAGCAACTCAGAACTTCCGAAGTTATCTATAAGAGACATAGTCTTATTGAAGTCAACTTACATGGATCACCAAGACAGGACAGCTCACTTGTCCAATTTTGTCGACATTCTGACAAAAGAAAATATTGCAGAAAATAAGTACCATCAAGAAAAGAATACATGAATTATGAAAGCTAATCACTACCTTAAATGAGGTTACCTTGTAAATATCGAAGAAGTAGGTCCTTTTCACAGGGTACAGTACCCTCACACCAGACAGGATAGGGCTATGTAAAACCACCCCTCTTAAATTAGGAGTACGTGATGCTAGATCAACTGTAGGGCCACTGCCAACAGACTGACCATATAATATCAAATTTTCATCTTTGACTCCATACTCCTCCTTGAGACATTTATATGCTGCATCGATGTCTGCGAATGTATTAGATTCAGTAGGCTGTTTCAAGGAAAAACAATGGTTGTTAAATCAATAATTTACCAGAAGAATCACACTCTAAATAAACTGATAAATTCATTATATCAACAAAAAAAGAATCAATTTCACAGGAGATATACAAACTGAACTGAACCACATCAAGCCTTCAGAAATAGCCATGTAAGGTGGCTACAGTGCTTTTCAAAGTGACAAGGCATGCATGACTAACAAGGTAAAAAATGTACAATTTCCGAAACTATATCTAAAGCAAAAAAATTCCTCGTGTATAAGATAGTCTTGGTCTGAAATAACTATGGTATTAAATCTCAAACTGAAACTTGATCTCAAAGTCGGTTGTCACAACCTGATGTCGAACGTTGTGGTATCAATACCACCTCAAAAGCAATCACGGTAACCTTGAAAAAGTTTCATAATACAATCACTTGCAGCCTATGTTACTTCGACACTTCATATGAGCTCACGTACCCGTGTCCGACTCTCGATCCTTGGACATTGGTATGACACTCAGACTTCATTTTAGACCAAAAATGAAAAATTTTCATAAAATACCCGCGTCCGACACTTGGATACGCCCGAGACTTGGAGCCGAGTCGGAGTAACATAGCTAGCGCCATCATGGATAGTATTTAACACCATAAAAATAACTATATAGCCATCATTGGCGGATTACTCTTCACTATTCACGATTATAGAAAGTGAGCATAGTTCATGCAATTATGCAACAACTGCACAATAAGGCTAACCATCCAGAAGAACACACATTTACATTATAGGGAGATATACATTACTACCAACAAGTAAATAAAAGAAGATCGTACATAGCAATTCGCATTAATAAAACACGTTACCTTTCCAGTTGATTGTCCGTATCCAGAGTAATCATAACTGCAAAAAATCAATTTTACGATAACAATCATCAAAATTGCATCTAGATTTCTGCAGAGATTTGATAAAAGATGGGAACATACAAACTTGCGCCATGTGATATCCCACTGTCAATAACATACAGTATATGACTATGCTACACTAGATTTCTGCATAGATTTGTTTATCTTTACTTTTGGCATAAAAAGCAGGAAGGGAGGAGGGGGCCATTTGTAGATCTTGTTATTGGATGACAAGTGAACCAAGATGTTTGTGAGTGATCAAATTATCCTTAAACAACATACCTAATATAAAAAAACTTAAACATATGAATGAGACACCCTAAAATGAAAGAAACGATTTGAACAGAGGGAGTACAAGGAATTTATTCCAAGTCCTAAGGTCTAATGTATACTCCCTCTGTCTCGGTCATTTATTTATCTATTTCATTTATAGGTGTTTCATTCATTTGTTTATCTTTCTATATTTGGAATATTTTTGAAGTGTTATTAACCATCCACATAACTCACTGTCCACTTGTCACTCAATAACATCACCCACAAATGGTCTCATCCCCTCTCTTTGGTCTTTGTGTCAAAACCAAAGATAAACAAATGATTGAGACAGAGGGAGAATAACACAGTTAAGATCACCGCCATAGCACCAATGCCACCAAGGACTTACCAAGAGGGTAATTGAGGATAAAGGAAAGTAGGACGTAGTAGTGACTGTGGATAGAGGAATACAATGAACAATGTGTGGGTAATCGTTATCCACCTGCCCTTTGCGTATTGCATTATCCTCATATGGAAATAATAGTTCTTCCACCCACATTCACTACTTATTTATCTTCCCTTTACTACCACTAAGTGTACCTTTTCCCTTCGTTGTGACCTCCATTATCTCATAGCAATTACCCTAATTCAATCGAGCCCTAGAAGAGGTTCTACCTAGGCGGGTAAAGGGAATTAAACATACGCACTTCAGGGTCGTGGAGCAAAAAGTTTATTTCATCCGTGACCACCCGGTCACTCGTCAATATTGTTCAATACATCTTCTAAGTTCTAATAGGAAATGAATCATATACTCCTGTCATATTTGGTAGTAGTAATCGCTCATAACAAGAGAAGCCAACTACGCAAAACCTAAACAGCATCTAAATCTCATAAAATCCAATTTAGCATAAGCATTTACAAGTTATACACATACATATATGCATGCATCTATAAACATAAACAAATCCAGGAAATTCAGAAACGAAAAATTTCAAACAGAGAATAGTACGGATTACTACTAATAAGCAAGTGTGAAATTACCCCATAAGATTAACCCGAAGACGATTACTAAGCTCAACAAAGAGCTCAAACATTTGACCTAAATCAGCAGCATTGCCATGAGAATACAGCAAAGTAGCTGTGGCCTTGGGATGTTTCACATGAACTGCAAAGACGTCGTTTCCTCTCTTAGTTTGAAGTTTCAATACATCCACGTCATCCCTCATCAATACCTCCGGTATCATCAGCTTCCCATCGCCGGAATTCTTATTGGCGTCAACCACCGTGTAGGACGGCGGTGTTGGGGGAAAGAATGCAAATTTTGCGGCAATTGATGATGTTACTCCACCCATCTTCTATTCATCAAATTTTCAATTTGTGTTTGTAGATATTTCACCTCATAATTGAATACCCAGTAACTATTTTCGATCAAAATCAATAACCCAGATAGTATTACAGCTCACTCCTTAAAAATTGCTGAAACTCAATAACCTTGAAATTAATTCAGCTGAAACTCAATAACCCAGAAATCAATTCAGCTGAAATCAAAAACCCAGAAATTAATTCAGCTGAAACTAAAAAAAAAACCCGGAAATTAATTCAACTGAAAACAAAAACCCAGAAACAACTTCAGCTAAAATCAAAAACCCAGAAATTAATTCCGCTGAAATAAAAAAAACCCAGAAACTAATAAAGCTCAAACTCAAAAAAAAAAAAAAAACAGAAATTAACACAGCTCGAACTTTGTGAAGCCGGAAAAAGTTGTGAAAATGAATAAGTCAGAAAGTAATTACGCAAAAAACTGAAGAAAAAGGAAGTCTGGAGCTATAATCAAAGCATTGAAAGATGTTTAAAAGACGGAAAAGATATGATAAAGGAATCTTTTTGAAAAGCGGAACAAGGGTTTTTGTTGTTGAACGTTGGAGAAGGAAGTCAGCTTTTAGTTTTGGGAGAGAGAAAAAGATGATCAAATATAGTGTAATGACGCCGATAATGGTGCTAAGTGGCAAACGATAACTACAATGGTGTAATAATTTAGTTTTATTTTATTTTAATTTTCTGAATTATCTGAAACTAAATAAATAAATTTATGCTTTCAAAAAATAAATTCTGCATATTTAATACAGTTATGTTTAGTTCAGAAGATAAGATAAGAGTTCATTAATAAATTATGGAGAATTTTGGTGGTTGGGTTATGAGAGTAAGTCTATATGGTTTATGACGATGATTGGAAGTCCAAATGCCATAATTTTCGGGGTTCAATAAATTCAACGGTAGATTATATATATCAAAGCGTCTCCCTTGTGACGGGTCGGATCCGAAGACGGATAATGGCACTCACAAAATAAATAGGGGGACAAGGTGGGGCACCCCCCACTTGTTTTCCTCTCTCCTCTATTTGGGCATTTTGTCTCACAAAATGGTATCCGTCTTCTCATTTGTGACGGATATCTTCCGTCACAAATGAGAATTGTTGTATATATATATATATGATGTGCCACTTTAATGGCTTAGTTTTTAAACTTTATGATAAAACTAGTATTATTGTCCGGATTCGCTCGGGTTACCTTTATTTAGCATTAAAATTTATGTTCAATTAAATAAAACTACATTAAAGTTGCATAACTCATAAATTTATCATTTACTATATTTTTTTATGTCATATCTTAAAATTACGATAAAATAAATTATGAGACAAATTCACTACTCCCGTTATTAATATTTTACTTAAATCGATTAGTTAGCTCATTATTCATATATCCTTTCTTTTGTTGTTAATACTGTTACTTTTATTGCATTCGTTATTACTACTATTACTTTCACTACTCCCGCCGTAATTATTGTTAAGTAATTATTGTTACTTTCACTACTGCCGTATTAATATTGTTAATTTCACTACTCTCGCGGTTACTTCTATTACTTTAACTACTCCCGCTTACTATTCAAATGAGTGATTATTATCATATTATTATATCCAATGTTACTACAATTCTTTTCACTACTAACAAAATTACTTTTACTGTTTAGGCATACAATTTTAAAAGACTTATATATTTCTATAAATATATTGCATATATACATTAAATCGGATCGAAATAATTATGGAATATTATATTGTTTGGAAATTTAGCTTGATTTATTTACCCTTTATGGCTGTTTGGGAAAGGGGATTTCATTTTAAAATGTGGATTTGGGCTAAATTCACTATTTGGATCAACCTGATATTTGGATTTGGATTTATATGAAATCCCATCAAAATTCCCACAATAACAAATCAGCCCATTTGAAATGCACTCCCAACCCCCCATATTCTCAAATCAGATCAATTCCTCAGCCCACAACATCAATCAGATCGACCAATTTCTCAGAAACAATTTCAACCCCAATTTATAGGGTTTCTTTCTCTTTCGATTTCAAGACATAATCACAATTTTATTCTCATCAACATCAATCAGATTCAGGTATATTTCTTTCTTTTTCGATTT
>VHZZ01000565.1:155013-173873 GCA_009801015.1 Silene noctiflora | reverse complement strand
AGTGACGGTCCATGGCGGAGAAGATTGGATGGGGAAGAAGCATGCAGCCATAATCCGGGATGGTAATCGGATCGGATCGGTCTTTAGCAAAATGGGAAGGGTGATCTGATCRTTTTTAGTTTGGGAATGAAGGAGGTTAATTTGGGATGGGGATCTCATTGGTTTAAAGCAAATTGGTAAGGGAAATTAGAATAGTATGCTTGGGTGAACGGGTTAACCACGTTATTTAGGATTTGTTGTTAATTTTTTTTTTTTTTTGAGTTTTGGTTAGTATCTAAAATTGTATAGTTAGCTTAAATACTGTAACATTCATCCGATAACTATTAGTGTTTTTTTTAATAAAGATAAATTTATAAAATTAAACATTAAAATTGAAATGTTTATAATTTATTTGTAATTGAAAAAATAGGAGAGAGGGTTAGATGTGATTAAAAGAGTAAGAGAGAGGTTTTGCTGGGTAGAAAAATGTGGGAAATGATTGGGTTGATGACCTAGGTCGTGGACTTCTACATGAGAGAGTGAAAATGAGTCAAGATAATTAAGGTGGGATTAAGAGTAAAAATGGGTGGTGACTGGTGACCTAATTAGGCGACCATTGCTTGGGGATGGTTTAATAATCCATAAATAACTTGAAAATAGTTGACCCAAAAATGACCCGAAACCAAACCCTCCCAAAGTCTATAAATCCGAAATCGACCCAACCTGAATTGATCCGACCCAACCTGAATTGATCCAACCCAACCTGATCCTGTTGACCGCTGTCAGGCCTAGAAGCCTTTTTACGTTTGGGTTTGGGGACATATTTTTGTTTTGTAAAATTAAAAAATTAACAAAAGAGAGATGAAAAAGAAAGAAAGAAGCGAAATGAGAAATAAGTGAAAGCTGAATCGTTGAGTTTGATATAGGGGGTTTGGGGTTTGTGCCAGAATACCGCAGATTGAAACTGTTCTTCTCCTTCTCTTCCCCCTCTTTTCTTTTCTCATTTATAATTTATAATTCAAATTCATAAACCCTAAAACCCTAAATCAGTAAAACTTGACTTACCTATAGGGTTTTATTACTCTGTGCTTCCATAATCATGTATGGTGGAGGTAAATTTTCCACACTAATTCCTTGTTTTTTTTTTTTTTTCAATTAAATTATTATTATTGTTATATTTAATTTTGGTGGTGAAAACAAACAGATGAAGTATCGGCAATTGTAATTGACTTGGGTTCTCACACTTGTAAGGCTGGTTATGCCGGTGAAGATGCTCCCAAGGCCGTCTTTCCTTCGGTATTCTTCTTTTTATTCATCAATTTTAATGCTGTCTTTTTAATTCACCTCATTCTCATACCAGATTCTGTCTTGTTATCATGTCGTGCCACCACGCTTTATAATCAGCCCTTCTTTCTGTTTTATGGAAATTGCTCCAGGTCAGACGGTTTCACAGGATACCAATACTATTACGTTGTTGAATCACGTCTTGTTTACTTTGAATTCGAGAAAATTAGTTGAATTTCAGGCAGTGGTTGCTTTGTTTGATTTCTTTCTGATAAAATTGTTGCTAGTTTTGTGAATTTATGTAGGCTCAAACCGCTTAGCTACCTTTTATAAATAGCAAAAGCTGTATTCAAAGAATTTGGGAGCATCCCAGATGTTTGTCTTTCATTTCGGTTACCTCTGCTTTTGCTATTCTTAAATGTGCTCTTTGTATAAAATCTTCCATATTCCGATGTAGTAGCAACACGCAGTAATTTAGCTTCTTCTACAACTATTTTGGTTCTGTCTTGTTTATTATGCTTTTCTTAATCTTCCATACGTATGCATGCAACTTATTATTATTAATAATTTCATTATTTCATTATGGGTAGACCTATTTTTTTTGTCCCTGCTGGCTGTCTCTATGTAGGCTAAACTTTTGATCATCTATTTAATAACACTTTTTTCTTATATGATTCATTAAGGTGGTTGGATCAATTGACCAAATGGACGTTGATGAGCCTGAAAATCCTGAAAAGAACTTGGGTTCAGCTCCCGAATCTAACAATACAGTGAAAACCTTGGATACAGAGAAAGGAAAAAGCAGGCGCAAGTTATATGTTGGGTCACAATCATTAGGATTCCGTCGTGATAATATGCAGGTAATGGACGACCTCGTAAATCTTTGCCTGTAGTTAACAATACTGATATTTGGATGGCACAAAAAGAAATGAGACAAAATATGGAGTACTAACGCGGTAGAATGAGGTCATCTGTCATTTTCTTTCCATTTGACGCCATTCGTAAATTTTATAACGAGAGGAAAAACATGGATTTTTCAGTGTGTATCATCTACCATGTTGCGCCTCTCTTTTTCTCACTCATATATTTATATATTTAAGAGAGGTTTCAAATTCTCAATTACCATTCATGTGGGTTTTATTTTTATTTTATTCTACTCTTCAGGTCTTGTCTCCGTTTAAAGATGGAGCTGTCGCAGACTGGGATATTGTTGACAGTATATGGGACCATGCTTTGAGGTTATCCTATTATCTAGCATATTTTTCATGCCTTCTACTTGCGATAGGTACCTCACCTCACATTGTTTATCATAATTTGAAAATAGGAAGGAGTGCTGAGTTATGACTTATAATAGGTACCTCACCTCACATCGTGTGTGTGTTGAAAATAAGAGTTGTAAAGGGGAGAGAGAGGCACGGCAAGAGTTTAACTTGCATCCAGCTTATGTAGTTTATTGGACCGTGTAGCTGTTAATTACTATAACAAATTCTTTGTAATTCAAATACTTGTCATGGTCTTAATCGTCTGAGCTCTTTTGAAAATCTTGGATATTTTTCCATACTCTTTAACAATGATCTTTATAATAAAACCTCTCTAATTTAGTGTTTAGACATTTGTCAAGCCTTCAAGAAATTTAATGCCATTTCATATATTTATGTGAGAAGTGAAGGGTATGTGAACCACCCATGTTACTATAGATACTTTAACATGTCAAGAACAGTGGTATCTGTTACTAGGGCTTGCTCCTCTTTAATGTAAACACAGTGTTTTTCATTTCTTCGTCTTCTGCCACCTATTTACATTGGAACCAAGGTGATTGGTAAAGTCTTTTAGAGATTTATTTGATCTACCTCTTTCAGGGAGTGCCTATTGGTTGATCCGAAAGAGCATCCCATGTTACTTGCAGAGCCGTCTTTCAATACTCAACAACAAAGAGAAAGGTGACCTTGACTTTGCCATTATAGTATTATCTAATATACCTGTAACTGATTGCAAACATCTTGAACTGTAAGAAACTGTTAATAGAAAAGGAAGAATATAAAAGCAAACTAAACACTTGCAGCGCAACAGTCTATCCGTTCCCAGACATTTGACACTAACTTCAAGAAAACAATTTTTTATCACAAAAATAATACTTGCCCTGTTCCATGTGATTGTATATGCTTTTCAAAATATGTGAGCAGGAATTTGGAAAATGTTAGCAATCAAATGAAACAAAGGAAGTACTTTTTGTTTGGTGATCTTAGTAAAAGAATCTTTCAGATAAGAAAGTTTAGTAACAGTGTAAGGTGTGGTGTATATATTCTGGGTTACTTTTCTTTTTCCGTGTTGTCCAATCATCTTTGTTTGTGATGATGGTAACTTCTGCTTGCTTTTACACCCCAATACTTTGTTTTATAGAATAACCTTTACTTGGTTGTACACTTTGTTTTCTGGAATAACCTTTATTTGCAATTAAGGTGGCATCCTTGAGCTCTGTTATCTGATTAAAGCTTCTGTATATGTTGAATATAATATGAAATTAAGGTTCTAACTTGGCATGAGTTGGCAGGGCCGCAGAGCTGATGTTTGAAAAATACAAAGTGCCAGCATTGTTTTTAGCCAAAAATGCAGTATGTCTCTTACAGTCAGAAACCTTTCTATAAGGAAGGCATAACAATCGTTGTGAGAATGTAGCCTGCTTGATGTAATTATAATTTTGTTTCTAGGTTCTTACTTCATTTGCATCAGGACGCGCTACCTCTTTAGTGGTTGACAGGTAGGGACATCCCTATAACTGTCAAAAGGTTCCTCGTGTTTTCATAAAATTGCTTTCCAGTAGGATGCTTGTTACATTACTTCAGTTCACACTAGTTGTAGTCAATAGCTAATTATTTCCTTTTCAGTGGAGGAGGTTCAACCACTGTAGCCCCAGTACATGATGGTTATGTTCTCCAAAAGGTATATCATTACTTTTTGAAGTTCTTTCTAAATACATGTTTGATATTGTTTTTAAGTAACCTATAGACTGCAGTATGGTCTACAATGACAACTTGTTGTCATTTGATTTCCTTTCATGTTAGTGAAAATGGAGTCTTACTATCCTCGATCGTGTACAATTTTATTTTTTATTTCTAAGCCTGGATGTTCTGCTTTTTAAAATTACTATAATTATTATCATATAGATTTAAAATTTATACACTGCCTTCCCTTCTATAGAAAAATATGAAATTTAAAAGAATATGATAGAGTTGGAGAACAAGGAGTCACTGTATCTTTAAAGAGAGCTCAAGTGATTAGATAATCCTTTGGAAGCACCGGATCCCTCAGTTCAATCTTTAAAGAGAAACTAAAAAGGCAACCAGGCCCCAAACATATTCAAACAATGAATATGTCCATAAATGTATGGGATGAAAAATATAGCTAATGTCGTTTAGTTTCAGCGTGAGGACAGAAACATTGCTCCTCATGCAACAGTAAACAGGCTACCTGATGATGGATAGATAAAGTGACCCACGCTCACTTTCTTTCCAATGCTGATAATTGTTCTGCTACTTTATAATGTAGTTGTACTGCTTGATAACCTAAAAAAGTAAAAAAAATTCTGAAACACAACATGGCCACACTCAAGAATTTTTTCATTTAAAAATAAATTTCATTGAAGAAGTCCAACAAGGAGTTCTATTGCTTTTCGTTTTATGGTGTTGTCGATCACATGTTTCAGGCGGTCTTGTCTTCACCAATTGGGGGTGAATTTCTGACTGATTGTTTAACCAAAAGCTTGGAAAGTAAAGGCATCACTGTAAGTGACAAAGCAATTGAGTTTGTTCTTTATGTGCATCAAGTGCTGCTGTTTGCTGATCTTGTGTTTAATTTCACAGATCAAACCCAGGTATTCCTTTAAAAGAAAGGAGATACGGGCTGGAGAATTTCAGGTATGACATATTATATATTATGGCTGATCAATATCTTGTTCTACCTTGAAGAATCTGCTAGTGCATTTTGCATCTAAGTGCTTATTTAATATGTTGCTCTTAGCTTAAGAATGATTTCCTCCATCCACTTAAATTCACTACTTCTTTCAAAATCCCCACATATTTTTGAAATTGAATTAAATTCATGTGAGTTAATACGGGTTCAATTAACTTACCTCTAAATGGCTACTGTAGTGTATTAGCTGATTGACAAAGCCAATCTCTTAATGGCAGGGTCATTTTATATTTCCCTAGCTACAACAACTCATGACTGTTTATACTTGCAGAGGCAATCACTTTTTCTAGAGTTTCGCAGATATGATGCAAATTACTTGCATGTTATCTTTTACTGCTAGATCTTTTCGATAGTGGAAGAACAGGCATTCAATTTTCAAGCTATGATATGTCTTTGCTTCTGAAGAGATTAACTGTGGCAAATTGAATATTTTTCTTTTACAGTTTCCCCTTTTTCCTTCCTCATATAGTTACTATTTTTTCCTCTTTAATACTCTCGTAGACTGTTGATCTTGACTTTCCAAACACCACGGAGAGTTACAGGCTGTACTGTCAGGTATACTGAAGATATACTTTATTTTTTGTTCGTTGTCTAAATTTGAATCATGTTAAGCTCTCTCCCTTTGTACAGAGAGTTATTGCTAGTGACATCAAGGAATGCGTATGCCGAGCACCTGATATACCATATGATGGTTTGTGTTTCTTGAAATGTCTCTAACTGTTTCTGCTTATTTTGAGAATCATGAGATGTATTCATGCAGTATAGTGACATTGTATTCCATGTGGTAGGTGGGGATTTGCAATAATTGCTGTCTGATTTCTATTGTACGTTTTTTATTTCTCCTCGATATCAAGCCACCTGTGTTCTCTGTGATTAGGATTAAAAAAAGAGGATGAATTCACATGATATTTTGTCAGTATAAAAAAATGATAGCTCAAATGACATTACTTTGTCGCTTATGCTGCCATGTTTTCTATTTAGGGCTACTCTTCTTTTGCTCTGGGGAATCAAACCATTGAGAAATAACCGTGTATTATCCTCTGATCTATCTATGTGATGATTGGCATGTTCCTCATGTTCCATTTTCACATCCGTCTTGGATTTCCATTTTCAATGAAGCTAACGACACTTTTCTTTGGTTTTAGATTATGCTAAAATAAAGCAAAATGACTTGCTTAGCTTGCAGCATTTTTTTTTGTTCTAATTTGAAGTAGCAGTCTTTTGATGCAAATCACGAAGCAATTAGTTATCCAGAAACAACCTTTTGTGTAATCAACACAGGGGTAATACCATGACTATAGACCCCTCTTTCCACGCTATCTGTGGGCGGCAAGAGCACTTGAAGTGCTGGCCTAATGTTTTTTCTTTATCTTCTGGGCTTTCAAATGATAATTGTTTTGGTTGGTCAAGCCTTTTCTCTAATTTTTTTTCCTCTTCTTTTCCTTTTCGGATCTTTCTTTGGGAGGTGTCTGTTTTGTCTTTCATCGGAAGTAACTAGAATATGTGGGTGGCTACATGGACATCGTAAACATACTGATTTTCTTCATCCATTTTTACTCATTTAGCTCCATTTCCTTCTTTTTTATTAGTAGGATTTTGAAGATTGGGGGTATAAAATCAAATTGAGTGAGTAATATATAGTTATATACTGTAATAGAAATTGCTTCTGTAGTGCGCTGATTACTGAGCTGTGAGATTTACATGGAATATAGACATTATCCAGTTTAATCCTGGGATATTATAGTGTAAAAGGGCCAAAATACGTTCCTGATAAACTTTTGTTGATCTATCATACAGTATGAAGCTATATATACTTACACTGATATTAGTGACTCATCAGATAGAAATCAGTCCTAACACAAGTTTTATAGGGCTCATCAGATAGAAATCAGTCCTTACACAGAGTGAGTAGACATTCATAAATATCAAATAATCATGGTTGATTTTAGATAATTTTTCTTTTCCAGACTCAAGACACTTATTTTATCCTTTTTGTTGCAATTGTACAAGTTTTGCCAAATTACGATGGAATCAAAGAGTCGTTATTCTTTGGTTCCAGATTATGATGGAATAAAGCAAATGGCTCACTAAATTGGCTTGCTCCTCCTTCTCCTCCTCTTCCTCCCTTTTTTATCTTTATTTTTTATTTATTGTAAATTACTAATTATTTGATACAGTTCTTGACGCAGTTTCCATCTTGGGTAAATTAATAGTCTCTTTGTGTTGCTAGCACTGGTGTAAGGCTGCGCGACCTCTCCCCCTTTACTCCTCATTTTGCGGGAGCCCTTGAGGCACTGGGTTAATGTTGTACACATTTTTCCAATGTTTTTTTCTTCCAAGATTCAATAAAAAAGCTCATACAATTTAATGTATAAGAAACCCTTTATCCTTTTCCTCTCGTTACAGTTTTGCCAAGACATTGTGAACCATGTTGCCCGCCTTCTGTAAGCCCGCGTTCTGTAAAAGTGTCCTTCGCTGACAGTTAAGCTATATGTTTGCAGTCTTTTGTGTTATTGGAAAGCTTTATTACTATGTTGCTCGGACTCGGTTAGAAGTATACAACACGGGTGCGTGTCCAAGTGTCGGATCGTCTATATTATGGAAAAGAAATCATGTTTTTGGTCTAAAATGAAGTGTCCGAGTGTCCTACTCCGCCCGAGTAACATAATTTATTGCCCCTAATCTGGCTGTTTTTATGATTTGGATACGTGTTTTTTGTTTAATTTCACTTCGGTTTAGTATCCATGCTGCATAAACGATGGAGACTCTCTTTCATTGTTGCTGTCAAATACTCGTACTATTGAGGATATAATAACAATAAACATTGTTTTTTTTTTAATTATTATTTGACAGAAACTTCGTATTCCAACATTCCTATGACAGCATATGAACTTCCTGATGGACAGTAAGTACTTGGTTCTGTATCATTAAATATTTTTCTCTTCCTCTAATTGTGAAAGAGCTATCAGTCAGTGTGATTCTCGACAACATTTTCATCATGGGTCATCCGAAAACAACCTCTAAATGTTTATTAGCTCTAGGTGGCATTACATACATCCGACCCCCTACCCCACCATGCTGAAAATGTTGTTGTACCAAGTCGTCTTTTTCTCTGTGTGCACTCTTACATTCAGGAAAGTTGTCACATGCATTAGCTAGGCCGATTAAGGAAGTTAAAACCAGAAACATGGAGTGTTAAAATTTGAAAGCGAAATAATGTTGGTTAAACGTTGCCTTCTCTTTTCCAAATTATGTCTGAGCATGGGAAAAAGTCTCTGATACATTACATGATCACTGCTATGTTATTTTCAATACATAGCGACCACATGGCGATATTTCTAATACTATCTATATTTCTGTGACTTATCTTATACTTTATGTTTGTTTCAAAAGAAAGGTTGGTAAATGGGAAGATTTGCAAACAGTGTATCATGTATTGTTAAAAAAAATAGGTTATGAGAGAGAAGATAGAACTGCTGATATTAAGAGGTGAACTAATAACATGTTTAGTAAATCTTTCAGAAATTTCCGGCCCTATGGCCATGGCCTTTAACATCTTATCTGGTTCCCAATACTGTGTCCACTGTCCATACAACTGGTACTGCAACAGATGCAACATTTCTATACCATTCTTCTCAGCTATGTTACTTTAACATTTGACTTTGGTTGCACATCACATGTCCAATAAGTGAATAAGTAACACATTTCATGAAGTTTCTAAAAATATGGCTGCAGCGTGTTGTGGCTGTGACCAGTTATAATGCTTTTATTCAGTGCATAACTAATCGCAGCCTTGTGACTTTTATTGTTACTGATAGAACAATTTTGTACCATTTCTTTGGGCACAGAGGCTTCTGTCTGGGATAAATACTTTGGTGTTAATTTCTGTGAAATTGTTCTTTGATTTGTAAATTGCATACTCCCTTTGATCCTTTGATAAATAACAATTGTCGGTCATTCTAATTAGTTGTAAATAATTCCCCAGAACAATTGAAATTGGAGCTGACAGGTTCAAGACTCCTGATGTTTTATTCAACCCATCACTGGTTCAAGTGAGTTCACCTTTTCTTAGTTTATTTTCTATCTCTAAAGCTGTTCTGCACTTCCATTTATGATCAGCTCTATTTTTATGTGTGCACTGTTAGCTTATTCCTTAATTGTTTTTATGCCTTCATGCTCTATTAGGGGTGTTCATTTTCGATTTGATGAACCGAACTGGAAAAATAAACCGGTTTACTGGTTTGAGTAATGCTGAACCGTCACCGAACCATTCTTATTGGTTTTTCACGGTTCGGTTACCCGGTTGAACTGGTTCTCCTATAACTGTTTTAGCAGACACCCTCGGCTATATCATTGCTATAACAACACAGCATACCCAAATTTTCATTCATTTGTACAATCATCCATGGATTTGAGAATAAAAAAGATAAAGAGTGATACAACAAATGTAATGTGCATAGAAAAACAAGTGCATTCGTTTGCCTTTTTTCATCAAAATTTCTAAAAGATGATATTTATATACATTCTATGAAGTTATTAGCCAGATCTATTTGAAGGGAAACAACATTTGAGTGCCTTTCCCACTTCAAGAATTGCTCAGATTGATTATCGGTGGTTGATGTAAACGGAACCCATCAAAATTTGCAATTAAGGTGTGGCCCAACAGCGCGCTGCAATGGTTGGAGGATGGTTGACGGCGGAACCCATTAGCGGGCTGGGAAGATCGAAAAAGAAAACAAACACTTGATGGAGGGTCCAGAGGGTGGCGGGCGCGGCAGCAGGGAGGGCGAAATGACGGCGACAAGGAGATCGGAGGCCGGAGTTTGTGAGGTGTGGGTGAGATGAGCATGAGGGAAATGTGAGTATTGTGTGAGGGACCGAGGGATAATTGATGAACAAGGAGATAAGTTAGGGCTTTTAATGTCATTTTATCTTGGACAAACCCAAATTTTTAACGGGCCTCAAATTTTAGGTTCAGTTCGGTTCACTGAATTTTTATAAATGTGAACCGAAACCGAATAGGTTCAGGCTTAGAAAAACCGGTTCAGTTACCGGATTGACTTTTCGGTTCGGTTCATTGGACCTTAAAAATATGGGGTTTTTAGTTTTTCAGTCCGGTTAACCATGAACACCCCTATGCTCTACCCATTATCACAACAGTAGACCCTCATAGATTGGTGGATTTGAAGGGAAAGGGAGGGGAGGGATTTGGATAGCAATGTGGAGGTGGAGGGATTTGGAAGGGAGCATCCATTTTCCCTCCTCCAAGCCAAATTATTTTCCCTCCAACGAAGGAAAGATTTCGAGGGACAACTCTGCTCCCCATTCCCCCTCCCCTTCCTTTCCTATCGTTTCCTTTCCTTTCCTTTCCCTTCCTTTCCCTTCCCTCTTTCCCCGTCCCTTTCCTTTCCCTCCATTTTTGGTATCCAAACAATGCCTCAGTCACAAAACAAAATGGGGTTGTCCTACTCAAATTGTCATATATCATATGTATTATATTATAGGAAACTTAAAACAGTCAAAAGCATATAAAACGTAGATTAGAATGTCAGAATGATAAGAAGATAGAGTTCTATCTTTAGACACCGGGGCGGCGGGGCCTTGCAAATTGACTCTATCTTTAGACACCGGGGCCTTGCAAATTGTTAAGGGTAATAGATAGTGTGTTACTATAAACTTATTTTATTTTGACATTTTTTCAAACTTTAAACTAAATGTTTTTGGTGTTAAATACCCAAGGTCACTATGTGATAGCTCTTACGCTCACTTTCTTTTATTAATTGTACTTTTCCCTATTGAATAATAGTTCAGTACTTAATTTTTGTGTAATTCTCTAATGTAAACTGTCCTCTGATTTGCACGTTTGATTAAGTGATCCTTTAGATGTAAGTTTCTATTTTTTAGGTAATGAAGTTAAAACTAAAAGCATGTAACTTAAATTCCCCTCTTTTGAGGAGTTATTTCTAGGTAAAAAAGATAGACTGTTAATTAGTCTTTATTATATAATGACTCATGAGTCATGCGATAGAACTCACTTTCGTATCTGTAGATTAGATTCCTTTCTCTGATTGGAAGATGAGAGAGCTATCTGGAAACTAAATAGGCATAAATAGGCTTGCATTGGAATCAAATGAACAGATCCAGTAAAAAGTTAGAAGTCTGTGTTTGCTTGGATAAAAATCATTGGCATTTGTCTAGAAATCTCTTTTCGTCTGTACTATTCTCATGCAAATTACAATGTCTTTAATTCTGTAGAGTATGTCCTATAGACCTTCTTGACGCTCTTGTGCTATATGTTTCTGTGATGCTGTAATCATCATCAGTGACTATCTTTTCATGTGTTTCTACTTATATCTCGGCAGACTATTCCAGGCATGGAAAGCTACATTGATATTGCTGCGTCAGCTCGTGGTCTGCCACAGATGGTAGTGTTTATCTCTTGAGGCCCATTTCTTGTTACTATATTTTCACTGATGTTATAAACAAGTATATGACAGGACATCTTTTGTGGAACCATCATTGTAAATTTTTTACTCGTATTATCACCTGAAGTTGCATGACAGTTCCCTAATATTCTATTAAGAGGTTTTGTCGTTTGCGGGGTGTTAGAAGTTATAGGTTTTACGCTTTATGTTTTGGTAAAAAAATAGACCTTAAATTGAGGCGTTGTTAAAAAACAGTTTGATTTATGTTTGCTAGTTTTACCTCTGTTGAGTCTTCATTAATTGTTTTCATTCCAATACTTGATGTAGGTTATTGAAAGCATCAATAAGTGTGATCCTGACATACGAAGAGAACTCTTTAGTAGCATACTGGTAAAGTTCCGTTATTGTTTCCCTTTTTTCTTTAATAGGTATCAGAATCGAACAGCTTACATACAAGTGTAGTTCTAGTTCGATGTTGAATCCTGTTATTGTTATGCACTTGGATCTACTAGCTTGAATGAGCAAGTATTTTATGGGAGTAATTGTTTTAATTTCAATCTGCGAGGCTACTTCCCATTTCTTCTAATTAGGAATCACTACTGAAAAACGAAAGCACTAGTCATATATATGCTACACCATTTTTTTCCGGCGTGTTACTTCACTTGTAAGAAAAACAGCTAAAAATCATTTGACCTGCGTTTACCTGGTTTACTTTCAAGAGGAAAAGAGGAAATGTCCTGCTGTTGATATATAATTTCTGGTTAGTTATCCTTGTAGTGAAGGTATCATTTTGTTTTATGCAAATGAAGTAGGTATCCATACTCTTTCTATGGATTAAGGTATAAATGCTCTGAAGATATGTTTTCGATAGAAGTTATGATTTTCAAAGGATAAGGAGTTTTAATATGAAAAAGTGTTTTCAGAATCCTCTAAAAGCATATGGATAAAATGTGTTAGAAATTGAAAAAGGCGACAAAGTATTCATGAAATTGCATGATGGGCGAATCTGATTCTTTTGGTCAAAACGACAAAGATGAACTGGTTATCGTAGGAGCTATCGTTGAAACTGATTACTTGAACGTCTGCTTTGTCTTAGTTGATTGATTTATGGTTGTCTTCTTTGTCTTAGTTGCTTGATGTATGGTCGTCTTTTTAGCTCAACCTTGTAATCAGCTGACCCCAAATCATTTTGGGATTAAGGCTCTGATGTTGTTGTTGCTGCCGCCGTCTGGCTTGGTTTATTGCCGTTTTGAGCAATCATGTTATCTATTCTCGGTGGCTTTTGTTAACTTTATCGGGAAAAGAGACGTATTCCAGTAGCAAGTGCATAATTTTTTGTATCGGTCGAAGGCGGCCGATATGAGATATCCCAAGATGTATCGATTAAATTAAAAATAGGAAAAATAACGTGACGACCGATATATAACGTGTATCGGCCAACTCAGCCCGATATGACCTCTCGATGAACCCGAGGTGAATGAAGTCTAATTTATATATCGACCGCACTTTGTAATGAAAAGATCTTGATAATTGTATAACATTGGTCAAATTAATTTATTCTAAATAGAATTAATCCCAACTTTATATGAAGTAACCAATAAATGATAAAATGTCTACAAAAGCTTGTAAAATAAACATCACCGCGATAACCGCTACTCGGAGCACGACGGCTGAGTCAAGGACGATTCTGGGACACCGTTACCGTGCCACAATCATGACCAATATTCACGGTTTTAAACCATGGCTCTATCCATGGCCGTGAACTGGATTGTGTTTGTCCATGGCTGCATAGTGCTCTATGTATTTGTTTGGTCTGCACTTTTATGAGTTGCATTTATATGACCATCAGTCCTCTATGACACTATTTCTACATAAGCAACACGTGAAAGAATTTGGACTTCATATGTGCTTACCTTTCTTTCAAAATTCGTAGCTTGCTGGTGGTACAGCATCGATGCAGCAATTGAAAGAGCGTCTTGAAAAAGATCTTCTCGAGGTAGGCTTACTTTGAATTATTCTTCCTTCATCTTTTGCATTGCCTTGTATGTATCATCTAGTATCCCCATATGCTGATATATTAAAACCCATCAGTGTCATCCCATGACAGTTTTAGTAAAGCACAGACTGCCAATGAACTTAGCAAGCTGGGCACTGATGACTATAGCTAGTAGCCTCACTATTAGCGTTATTGGGAGCTAACAATAGAACGACACTCATTTTCCTGTGTATTTTAATGGTACTCTCCCTTAGGCATACAATTTTTTAGTCCGCTGCACAATTGAGCGCCGCTGCCACTGCCACATCTCATGTTTACACGTGTGACTGTGTGAGGCTTACTTTCACATTTTGAGGAAAGGCGTTGAAAGTAACGTTAACAAAGTCAATGATGGCGGTAACTCCTTGCCAAAAAGGGAAATAAATGTTCAAGTTGTTTTGAAGTCATTTGGTGTAAATACTCTCGATCACATCTATATTGTCCCCAATCGACTTTAGTGGTCAAATCATGTCAACTTTGACCGCTATTTTTACATAGTTATAATAAGTACAACTTTTTAAAACTATTGATATAACAATAGTTGTTTTCGGATTTTCTTTGTCAGAAGTTCGCTTCATTTCTCAATTTATGCGGATAATCCTTGCGTGTAGGGGCCATGCTACTCTTCTATTGTATTGTTCCAATTTTTTCTGATGTCCCATAGGAACAGGTTTGATAAACAAAACATGGCAAATTTTCTTTGTATTGTTCTATATATTTGGTGAAATCAATGATGAAAGTTGATGTCAGATGAGATCAGTGCCAGTTTTGATAAAAATGGTTCTATACCTTGAGTCTTTGACTAGTAAACTGATTTCACTGGTGTCTTATAAGTAATCCAGTAAGTAGTCACATCATCTGTCTAGCCATACTGTGTCATCAAATTTCTCTTGTTCTGGAGTGTTCTTTTTGCAATTTAGAACATGAAACCCTTACACATATGGTGACTGGAAAATTATTGCAAGGATTTCTGTTACAGAATTTTATTGGTACTACTTTGGTTCTTTCATCTGTTTTTTGGATGATTTATCCTCGAAAATAATAAGCGGGTTAACACATAACTCTTAACACTGTTAGTGTTCCTGACTCTAATTGCATGTCCTTGGTGACAAATGGTATAATAATGGCATCAATTTATCACAGTTTGTCACTTTTAAGATGATGTATGGTCAACAATAATGTTGTATAGAGCCTTTTTGTTAAGCTTACATTGTCATGAACCCACTTTTACCTTGCAGGAGTCTCCTCAAGCTGCTAGGGTTAAAGTTTTGGCTAGTGGAAATGCTACAGAGAGAAGATTTAGGTGAGTTTGATTTCTTAGCTGCTGCTCCAACTATTTACACCCTGTTACCCTGGTTATGTCTGTGTCTTGCTGTCCTGCTTGTTCTGTTTGTATTACTCAATAAATTACGAGTTAAACTGTCTGGAGGTCATTATTTCTTTCGAAAATAATGATAATGATGATCCAATTATAAGTCATTTCTCATGAGCGGGCCCTGCTGGACAACTTCATATTCATGCTAGTGATAAGAGGCCTCTGGTTCCCATGGTGAATAGGGCTCTAAGAATGATCCACATGAAACCAGCAACACTTGGAAGACCATCCCCATTTGTTGTAGCAAGTTTCTGCCTAAAAAAAATGAGAGGATCACATTTTTTTTATCATCAAAGTTGTATGGTGCTATACACTGCCAAGGGGCGTCACAGACCCACTTCATCACTTTTGAAGGAATTATAGCTCACCATCCTTCCTATACTCTCTACTCCACTTTTAAGATTTTTTTCCCTTGTGAACTGGCACAAAGGTCCCACAACTTAATGGGGTGGGCGATTTGAACAGGCGAACTATCGTCCTCAAGACCTTTTTAAGAACTTGTTCATTCCTGTACAAATGGGGTACAGACAGCAGATTAAAAAGAATACAGGAGTTTGTTGGACGTTCTGTTTGAAACAGAACCTCCTTAAATTTTGCTTTGAAATGTGCTGAACAAAGTCCTTAGTTCACCAAAACCATACGTGTAAAATCTTAAACCAAAATTAAAACAGACCACAATCAGAAGGTGCAAAGAGTGAGATGAAGGATAAATCGTCGGTCAGTAATGGAGTTTCTTTGAGAGGAAAAATCTAGGAAGGCAGAGCATGGAAATGGAGGAACTGGATACGAGCATTTGTAAAGATTGATCTACTTGTATAGCTGTGCACTTGTACCGAGGTTGGGATGAGCTTGTGGGGGTAACTGCTATATAAGTTTGACATATTCATTCCAAGTGTTTTACTCATGCCTGGCTGTTGAATATCTGTCATGAGAACTATAGAAAATTTGTCAATTCTTATTGTTGTTTTATGATTGAATAGTTACCACAGAGTATGTTAACCTACTAGGTTGACATAGGTGCTTTATTCCGTAAAGTGAATCCATTCCGTAAACTGAATCAAGTACAGAATCATGCAAAACTGCAAGAAACCAGGAGCAAACAGAAGCCTCCATTTCTAATAGCGTTGCAAGCACGCTGTTAGTAATTGAAGCACTATGTCTAAAATAAAATTTATTTCCTGTTAGTGTTTGCCTAATCTTATAACGGAAAACTTGTGGCAGTGTTTGGATAGGAGGAAGTATACTTGCATCTCTTGGTTCTTTCCAGCAGATGTGGTTCTCCAAGTCTGAGTAAGAGACTCTTTTGCTCTTGCTCTTGCAGATTTTAGTTCTTGTTTATTGTCCAAGCTTTACCCAAATACTCGCTCTGTTCAGTTTATATTTTCATACCCGGCACACAAAAATTGACAAAATTTTTTGGTGGAAAAATTGAAGTTGAGGAATGTGTGGTTAGAAATGATAATGACCACGATAAAAAAAGACGAGGAAAGGTTCCCAACTAGGAACTCAGCCTAAAAGGAAAACTAAGAAGTGTAAAGATGGGTGGAGGGAGTATTATTTAGCGAGTCTTCTAACCTAAATCCGAATGTATCCTCCTTTAGTCACAGTGTTCAAACTTTCAAGGGCCAAGTCTCCTCCTGTAAGGCCATCTCTTTATAGTGATGTGAATAATCAGTTTCAACCTTGGCTTCCCTGTTGCAGGTATGAAGAACATGGTGCTTCTTATATTCAGAGGAAATGTCCTTGATGAACCCAATCCTCTCCCTTGGAGATATAGTGTATCAGTGTATCATGGCAAGATAATTCCTAGGTGATGTATTTGGTATTTTAGTATTTAGTACTTTGGAGACCGTCTTTCATGCAGACGACCATTGGTAACGATTTCCTTGTAATTTGATAATTATTAGGGTACTTTTGTTACTGATGATTGACGGGTTTGAAACTCAGTAGTATTTCGCTGTTTCTATGACCTTATCACTTACTGTAATGGACAATTGTGGAACAAGTTTGTAAACCCGCCGACTGAGGAACTCCGGAAAAATGTAGCAGCCGACAAGTTGTCTCATGAGTGACTGTCTAGAAACTTTTGTTTGATCATTTTGTAAAAGTTTGCCAGTCGTATGATTTTTACAATTGATCAAAACCTGGTCAATTTATCAAAGCAACTGATGAGAACTTTTAAGAGAAAGATGAATGCAAGAGATACACAACATATATGACTGAAAATAAAAATACCCAAAGCATTGTATGTCAAGAGAATATAAATATAGAGTATACAAATCAACTATCTCCTTTTTAGCTCTTTATAGATACGCCATGTATCTCTGTTCAATTTTATTATCAGTATATCTTAGGCTAGGGTCAGCTGTAGCAGTCCCACTGAAGTTGTGATATCCATGAGTAAATGTAGAGTGTTAGATCTTCTTTATTGATCTGCTTGAATTGTGTATTCATAGCAAGTAGATTTCTTTTAGGACATCACACATGTTATTTAATCTGCCATTTTTGCTAAATCATTTTTTCATTTAGTCCGCATAAGCTTAGCCTTTTTGGCTTCTATAGTTTTTGACGTCAACCTTTCCAGTTTTTTGGTGGTGCGTTTCTATGCGTTGCAGAAGTTTTTTTTTATGTTTAAAGGTTGAACATTTTGGGGGACATAAAAAAATCTTCCGCAACCTATAGAGATGACACCACCAAAATAGCAGATTAAAGATATAAAATAAATATAAAATTTTAATATCCCTTCGTAGTGAGTCAGAGCTCTCCTCTCTGATAGCTAGCATGTAATATTTTTTGGAGGGGAAAGGTCAAAACTCTGGAAACAAAGAGATTCAGGAATGCGGGGAGAATTTGGAAAAAGACTATAAATGGTAATTTTAAAATTGGGCAGCATGTAATCACCCATAATTCCTTCATTATATTATGCTCAATTTTGAAGATTTGGCTCAATTGTTTTGGTTACGGTTTATGAAATCAGATTTGTTGAAATAAAATAAGAAAAAACTAAAATAGTATGGAAATTAACCCTAAATCACCAAATATCGATTATTAAGGATGCAAGATCAATTACAAAAATTAATTTGAAAATTGAAAATAGGGAATAAAACTAAAGTTTAATTGAAAAAGAAAGATTTTAAACTCAAGAACTTAATTCACATCATCTAATATTAGTTATGCATGATTTAAAGTAAGAAAATTGGATTGAACCAAAATAAATCAATCTAATATCGGATTATTCTAGATTTAAGATGATTTAAGATAAATTAAAAAAAAACTTTTAAAGAATTAAAATCAAAATTAAAAATAAGGTTTGAAAGTAAAATAAAATTTTGGAAAACAAGGGCTTCATATATATGAAGATCCTTATGTAAGTGATGATTAATCTCGTAAAGAGTGATGGAGGTGTTTCTTCTAAGACCATGCCCAAGTAAGGTCATGGAGAGGGTCATGACCTTGTCGGGTCATGCTAATCAATAATTAAGCATGACCTTGAAGTAGAAGATGTCAATTGGAGGTCAATTTGGTGACCTAGTAGGTGTCACCTTCTAATTGCTTGGACACAAATAATGAGGACAACAAAGTAAACAAAAAATTGGGTGGTGACCTACCACTTGAGAGGGTGAAAGCGGGTCAAGATTAATAAGGTGTCATTAAGAGGAAAAATTTTGATAACCCAATTAAGTCGACCTTTTGCTTGGGGATGGTCTAAGGGGCCCATAATTTCATGAGCTCTGTCTGGTTCTGGTTCTTATTAGTGGCTGCTAAGCTCAGATGCAGGCTGAGTCGTGGAACA
>VHZZ01000565.1:65763-82391 GCA_009801015.1 Silene noctiflora | reverse complement strand
TTTGTAATCCGTAGAAAGGTACTAAAATTATTAATCGAGAATAGTGGACGTAGGTTTCGACTTGTGAAACTGAACCACTTCAAAATTCGTGTGTCGTCTCTCGTTCGTTTACTTTGTTGTTTTCCTTTTGCATATATTACTTAGGTTTAATCAATAAACCTTAAGTAATCACTTGATCACGCTTTATACGGAGTTAATTTTGAAAAATGAAAAAGTGTGCATACTCAATTCACCACTCTACCGAGTAACCTACACGGGTTGAGTAATCGAGTAAAATATCCATTTTACTCATCTCATCTTCTTCATTCTTCACTTTATCCTTATACTTTCACCATCAAAAATCTCTCTAAAATAATTCAAGCACCTCTTTTTACTCCATTTACTATCTAGAAACAAGAATCTTACTTCCTTAATCCTTCTAATTCAACAATGTGAGTAATTTCTTCTTGTTATGTTTTTCCCCAAATTGATTTTGTTTAAGATCTTCACTAGTTTCTTCAAGATTTGTCTAATGTTTACATGTTTTTAGTTAATTCATGATAGTAATTAGTCTTTTAGCATTATTATTGTTAAATATTGAAATTTTTATGTTGAAATTTGCCCTATGAATGAAGACCTCGAAAATCTTAATGTTGGAGTCAATAGTTGTTTTTGATGTTTGTTATTGGGTTTAGTGAGACAACAAGGGCCTAACCTTTGTTGTTATGGATGCATTTTGTCTTGTTTGTGCAAATTTTGTCTTAAAAATCTGTCTTAAAGTTTCGAAATTAAGGGAGTTCATACCCAAATTTTGATTTTTCATGTGTAAAACTTGTGTTAATTGGCTTATAAAAACACTACTTTTACTAGTAATGTGATACATCAACTCAAAAATGAAATTTTCGTCTTCCTTTTATGCCCAAAAATTTCGAACCATATGATATGGTTAGTGAACGGGTTGTGATTTTCCATCTTAAATACGGTTTAATGGTGTCATAAGTCATAATATTTGCGGATGTTGTCATGACATAGTTTAAAACCGGTATTTCCGTCTTAAAAGTTGGACCAAATTCTTAAAACCATCTTGCTAGGCTTGACTAAATAGTGATTATGATGTTGGAAAATGGTCTAATTATTTTAAATCGTCTAAAATCAGTATTGACAATGATGTATATAGTCTTACACCGAAAATTTTACCTTAAGAGTTGACACAAGAGTCTCGAAATTCTAGTATACATGTCTTCATTTTTATTTTTTTTCCTTTGGAACATGCTTTGCTTGTCTTAAGAGGCTTCACACTTGGTTAATAGGGTGAAGTGTTGTTGGGCATTGTTAAGGTGACTCCATAGCTTAAAAAGTGTCGAAAATGGCTAAGTATGCAAACTACAAGTCTAAAATTTTCATGCTTGGTTCTTGTTTATTGTGTCAAAGGTCTTATGATTGTTAGAAACTTGGTTATTTTGAGTTATAATAGGAAGTTGTGTGATTTAAAGACTACACTTTTCTGGAAATTCTATCTTAAGTGAACTTTGCTTGATGTATTATGGAAGGAACATGTTACATTTCATTCAATTGTTAAGTCCCCCATTCAAAGTGTTAGAATTTCCATTATATTCCAAACCATTATTGATTCTTATTCTTTATATCCTATGTCTTGTTGTGAAAATTCTTTTGTAGCATGCCGAGGAACACAAGAAATAGCCGAGGCGCATTAGCCCCACCCGCCATCACCATTCCGAGATACCCGGACATTGAGTTTGCAAGAGAGGACCATAAGGATGACTTCCTTACCCTAGTCCGAAGAAGGATTGCCCCCAACTAGATGTGTGTCGAAGGATGCCTTGAGGGAGTTAGGAGTGGAGGAAGAGGTGAGCGAGATTTTTGAGATCCTTGGGTTGGAGGGGTTTTATAATTTAGAGAAACTATCATACCGTAATCCTACCTTGGAGTTTCTAAGCTCCTATATCTATGATGAAAAGCACTATGCGGTGAGGTTTAGGCTCAAGAACACTCCTTTCTTGATGTCTTGTGATACCTTTGCAACCCACCTAGGGATTGATAAGAGGATCGAATTCCACTTCGACAAGGTGGAAAAAAGGATAAGCGCGACCAAACTCTTTGACCTCTATTCGGGGAATAAAGGAACCATTGTGAGCAACATGAAGGTGAACGATGTAGAACACCCGACGTTGAGGATTACCTTATGCCTTTTTACCCAACTCCTGTACGGGAGGAAGGATGTGAGCAAGGTTAACTCCACGGATATGTTGCTTTTGAGTTCTTACTTGAACCCATACCGTGAGTAGCACTTCTATTTCAACGACGTGTCCATCATGTTGTGTCGTGCTTTAGAGAGGTTGTCCATTTCGGAAAAATGTTCCTTGGATTGTTGTGTCATTGTAACCCGGTTAGCCAAGAGGTTGTTGAGGTATGAACCGGAGGATGTTGATAAGCCGTTGACCATGACAATACCCTACTTTGATTTGGCCTATATGCGTTCGGGGATTGATTGGATCGCGGAGGTGAATGGTGGAGGCCATGCATGGAAGGTAGCCGGGGATGAGTATATAAGACTACCCACTAAGGACAGGATTCCCGAGATTAAACACCTCACGGAGGTAGGACCGTCCCGTCCTCCGGCCATGCGCTACACCATTTCCCGTGACTTCACCTTTAACCTTGATGATTTAAAGGCCGTGAGAGACCTTGGCTCCCTACCTTCTCGTTCTTCACCCAATGTGCCTATGCCCTCAACACCTTCTACCTACACTCATGGGTATGTCTGACCCCCACCAAGCTATGACCATAATTACCACATGGCGGAGCTCATTGATAGTGTTAATACAAGTTTGGTAATGAGGACATGCATGAGATGACCTAAAACCAAGGGATAAGACCCAATGTTCACCCTAGCTATTGGACCGAATCGGGAGATGCCTCGGGGGTCTTCAAGGAATATGGTATCCAACCATCATATTGGGGTACAAGAATTCCCCATGGTGATGGACACTTGTTGGGCCCTTGGGCAGGGCCTAACTATGATAGTGGGAGCTTCTTTGACAACCCCTTCCATGGGGAAGGGAGTGGAGGAGGGACTTTTGGGGTGCCAATGGAGGGTGTGGAACAAGGGGGTAATAAGGGATATGGATATGAAGAGGAAGAGGAAGAAGAAGAAGGAGAGGAGGAAGAAGAGAATGAGGAGGAAGAAGATGAAGAGGGAGAGGAGGAAGAGGAAGAGAGGTAGGAGGATAAGATAGTGTATAGTGGCAAGACGACCTTGAGCCGATGGGCACGCATGTTGGGCAAGGGGAAGTCTACCCGGTAGACTTATCTTGGTTTGAGTAAGATGCCCTTTTCTTTTTTCTTTTTTTAGGTTGGATTGTATAACTTGAATTTGTTTAATGTTTGTCTAGGTTGAGACTCGGATTATTTGTTTACTTTACGTTGTATAATCTCGGCCATAAGGCCAAAGACTTGCTTGTGTTTTTAATGAGTTGATGGTGGTCATCACTATTGGAGTTTGCTTGTATGAGTTTGGAAAAATAGGTAAGCTTGGAGACCATTTGATGCAGGAGCAATGGGTGATAACGAAGTGTTGGAAAGGAATCAGTCAGAATGCGGGAAAGTGAACACACTTCGAGACTGTTCGAAATGCTCCAGTATTGTTCAGACAAAGATCACGTGTTTATTTGGCATCCAAGGTAGTGATGTCGAGACTTATAGCATAAGGAGTCATATCCTAGTTTGTTTAGAAATTAGGAATAAGTATTATAAAGTACATTAGTTTATTTTATTCAAGTTATTTCTTTAATTAAGAGTTGTTTAATACTTTCCTAAAATCTTTAGTAAAACTTTCCTAATTCTAGCTAGCTTGGGAGTCAAGGTATTTGAGTTATGGTAAGAGATGGAAATCGATGTAGGGTTTGTTAGGTCGTTCCATATTAGTATAAATAGGGTCATGTGTTGTTTATTTTAGATACATCGAATAAAAATAAAATTTGAGTTTTAAACTTAATTGCTTGCGAGCATCTCTTTTTAGTCTTGCTAGATTAGTATCCTTTCTTCTTTGCGAGGTTGAAAACCTAGTGTTTAGTTTGATCCTTGCGAGGTGAGAGTTATACACAAACCTAGTCTTAGTTGAGGGGTCTTGCGAGATTTTCACGACTAATTCATATCCCTTTTACTTTTGTGCATCAATCATACATAAAAACACTAAAAATACAATATATTCCGCATGATTTTATTAAACTCAGACTTTCAGAGGTCATTCAAACAGTCCGACGCACTGTTCTATCTTTGTCCGAGTTTATTTTACATCACTATTTCCCTCGAAGGGAATTCTGTTTCGTGACAATCGGCCGAGTGCCTCATCCACTTGAGTGAAGACCATACTCGTCCGAGTGTTTAATGCACTCGATCAAGTGCCCCTTGATGGCCGTTTTTACTACCTTCTGCCCAGTTAACACTCGACCAGGTGCCCATTCCACTCGATCGAGTGGATCCTACTCGGCCGAATGACCCATTTCACTCGACCAAGTGTGCCTGTTATACCCTATTTTGAATTGTTTTATGCCTTTTGCCTTTGACCGACCAAATATCAAGTAAGTATCCGTGTTTTGTCACCCCAATGGTCTTTTGAGTAGTCGATTTGGCATAGTAGGAGTCGCATGACTACATTTCAGGAATTGTTTACGTTTGACCAAGTTTTGATGACTTGTGGTTACTTAAAGTGATTTGTACCAAATGTGTTTAATGTAATCAAGTAGCTTCAATTGTGTGATATTTTTACGTGACATGTGATTATTTTCGTGATTATATGATGAATGTCATATATGGATCTCAAAATAGTTGTTTAACGCGTACATTGAATTTTGTGATGGTTACAAACGGAATGATTGTATGAAGTAAAAGTGAACATAGACAAATGTGTGACCACATGGTGGATATAGCGCGGTATATGCATGACATGACGTATACGGGATTAAGGAATGTGGATGGTAATTGGACCATAGTAAGAAATACGGTTAATCATGTTGAGTCATCCTATATATATACATATATACTTGTGTTGGTTATTAATAGTGACACGAGTTGGACGTACTTAGGGTATTAGAATACAAACGTTGAGTTTGACCTTACGGGAAACCATAACGGGAGAAATGTATTCGTAGTAGCATTATCATATATGAAGACATCCGTAGCAATCAAGGGAGTGTGGTTAGGCCGGAAACCTACCATTATGGAACCTATTAAGCGATTTATTGGAACATAGCGGTGTTGAGTGGTGAACTTCGGGGCGAAGTTCTGTTTTAGGGGAAGTGAATGCAACAATAGTGATTTTAAAGAGGAAATATGAATGATATGTGTACAAGTATGAAAATGTAGCCAGTAAGGATTTCAAGAGTGAGTCAAGTGAGAGAGATGAGAGCGTAATTGGCATGAGGAGAGTAAGTGTTCGGGAAAGAGAAAGACTTGAAAGTTAGTAGTGAGACGGGAAGACTCTTGAGAAAGCGTGGAAAGGAGAGGGAGACAGGCGAACTTCGGGGACAAAGTTCATTTTAGGGGAGGAGATTGTAATACCAGGCTATTGTGGGCCCCGTAAGAGAACCTCGAGATGCGTGAGAGAATCACCGGACTTGATAAGGGACTACTCGGTAGTAAAGTATAGCCATACACTAGACCAAGTAGGACCTAGACTAGACCAAGTGAAGCTGCAGTGGACCGAGTAGAGTCTTAGTGGACCATATGGCTGACACTCGGCCGAGTACGGCCAGTACTCAGCCGAGTGAGTGGCACTTGACCGAGTACGGTGGTACTCGACCGAGTGGACTCAGCATTTGGCCGAGTGCAGCTGTACAGTACCCGATAAACATAATCTCGTGACCTTATCCTAATTCATTTTATCCTTTTTCCTTATCTCTCCAAATCCTCTCCCTTCTCTCTTAAACCCTCACAAATACCTTCCTAATGGGACAGCTTGGTTTAGGGGATTGTTCACCTTGTTCATCATTCCTTTCACCTAAGTAAGTGAGATCTATCCTTTCTAGTGTTTTTGGAACCCTAACTTTTGGGGTTTTTGTCATGGTTAATTAACTAGTAATTAGTATGTGTAATATGGGTAATTAGTGGGTAATAATAAAGGGTTTTGTATTGTATAATATTGTAGGATGTATTGTGATATTTGTTACATGGTTTGTATAGGATGAGACGGTTTCATGAGACGGTTTCATGAGACGGGATTGTGTCAGATTCGAGTAGCTATTGGAGATTGCTAAGAGGTAGGTTAATCCTACTCGGTTTCAATATTTTATATGTGTATTTGTGTGTATTAGTAACTTAGAATCCATGATAATATTATTCTTTCATACACCAAGATAATTGAGATTGATGATGAGCTTCATATAAGTGTCCGAAATGCATTATAACATGATATTGGTTGTGACGACTTGAGAGTCGGGATTCTTGGACACATAGTGACATTCATGGTATGTTGATAGTATGTTGCATAAGATTTCATATGCGATATTGTATTCATGGTTGCATTCATGTGTATATTGATCTTGTTAGAGGTTGTTGGTGGAGCTGTGGTGGTGTTGCTTGTTGACATTGGAGACGTAAGGCGTGGTTGGGAGACCGTCTTACGCTTGGGTCGCCTATTAGAGCTTCCCACTACAAGAGGGATGTGCACATTAATGGCTTGAGTTATGGAGGGATACGTGAGGTTGAGTCACGTCGTTTGGCAGGGGATCCGAGTCGCTCTCGGGTCCGGTACCACGGGTGTGTCCCGAGTACTTTTTTACGGGCTGCGGTCCGACTGTTTTGGTAGGCGGTGCTGCGGTGCCGTAACCGAGTTGTGGGTACGTCTGGGTGTATCCTGATACCGGTGTGGTGTTGGTGAAACTGTGTTTCATTCATTTATTGTCATGTTACATAGTTATTTATATTGCATTGTGCTTTATTATCGAAACTGACGTGTTTGGCTTGTGTGTAATTGTCACCTATTTCCGAGGTGGCATGTGTTGATCCATATGATATTTTCGATCATATGGAGAGCAGGTTGTGTATAGGTTGATTTGGTAGCACGCGGGAGACGGGACGAGCCTCAGACTTGGAGTCGAGTCGTGTAGATGACATAGTCGATAGATGAGGTGTATTTGTAGAGTTCACTTGTTATTCATTTATCGTGTATATAATCACTAAATAACTTATTTATGTTAATTATTTCTTAATTGCAATTCCGATTCACCGACTCGAGAAACCGAGATGGTAACATCCTCCCATTGTCTTGGCCGGACAAAAAGGGGATGTTACAAGTCCAATTATGGAGTGGTCATTTGTTGTAGGTTGATGATAAGTTGATCTTTTGTTTAGGCCAAAGACAAGTTTACCTTTCAAAGGCGATTCTGTCACCATGTTTTTCTATAAAAGACATAAGGGAGGCAAACATGATCCTTGTTCTTGGTTGTAGCCCCATAGTGTTGAGTGTGATACTTATATCAATATGGTTAAAGGGCACCATAACTCGAGATTCACAAGGTCTTTTATTGCTTATGCAGTTGAGAAGTTGAATAAGAATACTATTGATAGTTTGATACTAGTACTCATATTTGGCAAGTTTTAAGGGAAGCGTGAAAATATAAACTAAACCATGATTAATTGTTTGTCCTATGCCAGTTTTCCTTAGGTTATAGAGTGATAGGTCTATGCAAATTATATTATCTTGGTTGATTGTAACACCCGACGGATTTTTAATTTAGGAATTTATTACCTTTATCCGATTTCGACGAAGTGCCAAAACCATGTTATATCTCTAACAAATTGAGGGAAAATTAATGAAGGAAAAATAAAATAAAAAATTACATGCATTTGGAATAGGCAGTTGGGTAAATCGGGAAATGCAGGGCATACAATTAAGAGTGAAAATCTGAAAAAAAAAAAAATTCATACATGGCTTTGTGAGAGTAAAAAAGTTGAGAAAAAGTCTTATAATTTTAATATGCAGAGGTTTCATCTTCGAAAAGGTATCCGTAATAACATTATAGTTAATTCAATCACAATCATCTCTAAAAAAAATAAAGTTCGATGATAAATTCGACAGACAAAGCGTATAAAATGTACCACAAAGAAAAGAAAAGAAAAAAAAAAAGAAGCCTAAATCCTCCTCAATTACATACGAATAATTATAATGTTGAAGAAGAATTAATTAAATGTGATATTGTTTGGTTGCCCATTTTATGAGATTTAAAACTTTTCGAGAAACTTCTATTTCTCCATAATATAGCAAGTCACTTACTTAACTAGTTATTTACCTAAAACTTAACTAGTTGTTTGGTTAGAGAAAGGGAAAGGGAAAGGAAATTAGAAAGGGTAAGAGGGGGAAAGGCAAGGGATTACCTAAAACTTAACTAGTTGTTTGGTTACATTAAGAAAGGGAATTAATGGTTCACCCACTCTCAATCCTACCACTAACACACACCACCACAAACAACCACTTATTTACTCAAAAATGGCTGCAACCATCGTCTCCCCACCCCGCTGAGACCCCACCACATCGCCCCACCCGACACTATCGCCCACTTGCCGTCGCCGCCCCACCCCACTCCAACACCACAACCGTCACTCTTCACCCTAAAAAAAACCCTCCCCTACCCTCGAAATCCGGCGGTCCGGGGTACTTGGGGAGAAGATTGGTGGGTTGTGGTTTGTTTTGGTGTGCGGGTGGTCTAGGTGGGGTGGTTGTGATGGTGGTGATGGTGGTGGTGGCGTCATGGCGGTGGCAACGGTGGCGGTGACGGTGGCGGCAGTGGCGGCGGTGGCGGCGGTGGCGGCAATGGCGGCATTATGGTGGTGGCTGGTGTGGTGGTAGCCGCAAGTGTGGTGGTTAGTGAATAAGGTGATTGAAAGGTAACAAGGGTAATGAAATCTCATACCTTGGGAGGGTGGGGGGTAAGGAATTAGATAGATTGAGGGGTAAGGAAGGGAGTTTCATTCCCTTTGTTTGTGTCAAACAAACACCAACAAAGGAAATCAGTAACTTTGTTTCCCTTTCCCTTTCTTATAGACCCCCAACCAAACGCCCCCTATAGTTCCTCTTGGTAAGGGGTTAGGTAAGTGCAACTTGGCACAGGAACTCAATTCCCCAATGACAACCAAACAACGTTTTTTCACATAAATTATAAATTTGTATGAATTTAACTACCTATGAATTTTATCTTTCGAAAGTAAATCAAACAATCTCTAGTATCCGACCTAAATCCTAACAAAGAAAATGCTAAGTTCGGGTCCATTACCGCCATAGTGGTTCATCATGTAGTAGGTTTCGGAGTCTTTAGACCCGATAACCCGTTCGAAAAAAGCCCGCATGTAAGTAAGCTCACCATCATGGGCCTCATTTGGCCCATTACTAGGTAACACACCTGCACCCATGGACACATTATGCAACATATTCATGACATTCAAGTCTTCTTCTGTGGGCCCTCTTTTAATACCGTACCCGGTTTTACGCCCATTATTGTACATCGTCCAAATGGGTTCGTCTATCAGTTTAGACTTGTCTAATGGCTGTTTGTCACATTCTAAGGCTAACCTTACTAGACCCAACCCCATTTCTTGTAATAACTTTGCTGTTGGTATGGCTAGCTCTAGGATTAACATGGGTTGGCACCTTGGATTCTCTTGTATGGCCAGGTTAATCCTTGCTCTTCTGTTTCCAAAGAGCGTTCCGGTAATGCGAGTCCCACCGTGGAGATGGACGTGTCCGTTGTGAGGCCGGCTTGATATGGGTATTCTGCAGGTCGGGGTTATGTTTGGGAATGCCTTGAGGACTGAACGTACTCGTCTCATGATTTTGTTGGTTTTGGTTTTACGTTGACTCGCCTGTTCGTGAGATATTGGGGACCGTGTTGTGGTTGAGGCGATAGGATGAGGTGGTGATTGGGCCGGCGGGTGTCTCGGTGAGGATGGGGACGGTCTGTGGGGTCCAGCCATTGGTGGTGGTGAGGCTGAATGTGATTTGTATGGAAAGTGATTGGTAATGAAAGAGTGGCTGGCTCTCTCTCATTATGGAGCAACCAAAGACTATATGAAGACATGAAGTCATGAAGTTGTGCCCTGCACGTTGAGTTAGGTAGTAGTGTTCAAATATGTTCAAGGTATACTACCTATGCATTATGCCAAAGTCAGTTTCACAAAAAAAAAAAAAGAAAAAAAAAATCTAATATATAATGGTAACAAATGAATGGGACAGACGGAGTATTAGTTAAGCGATCAAGCAAGACTCAATTTAGCTGACTATGCAAACACAGGTAGGAGAGGTAAACAAGGAAGATACATGAATGTGAGTCTCTCAACAGAATGTGGTTGACGTGCACAGCAATCAGCACGTTTTCTAACCTAATAATGGTTTTAACAATTTAACTCTGCCACTATTGTACAGAAACAATTTGTAAGCTACTCAGAAAACGATAAGCATATCTCGAAAAAGAGAGCGTTATAGGCTCCTCAAAGTTGTTTCCAAGACGGTTTATATGTACAGAACTCAGCAAAACTCTGCCAAAAACAACGAGTTCTCTAACATCCTTACATACATACATAATTACATATACATACATACAGGACTAAACACTAAGGCCAAAACTTGCGCCACTGCAACTTATAACCTGCTAAGAACTCACTTTACAGCATCAAAGCTTGAGAATGAGCTCTCGGCAACAAATCGTCACTGTTTTGGCTAATTTTGCATGGCAAGGTAACTTTCATTGCTATACACAGGAACCTCAGAATGAGCTAACAAGTCAGAAGGTTTCGAGAGAGGAAACCCGTCTTCTTTGTTGAAGGAATACTTGCAGCCTTCAAAATTTCTACCTATATGCTCAAATTTGGCTGCCATTGCAGGAAGAAGGTCCTGTAAGTTTGCATCCACCTTATTGAACATGAGATTTGCCACTGCTCTGTCGATCGTGTTGGTTTTTTGAACATCGGCCCCGGTTTCCTCCGACCTGAAACATATGCACTATGAGTTTGACTGTTTAAGATTAAATAAGCAACAAAGCAGGGGCTAAAATTGACATGAACTAACTACAAAGGCGATACCAAAGCTGTAATGTTATACCGCCTTGTTTTACAGGTTTATTGTGTTCAAGGTTGCCTACATCTAATGGTCGACTTTAGGTGTAATGTTATACCGCCTTGTTTTACAGGAACTACAAAAAAACATGAAAGTTTGTTTCCTTTCCTAATAGAGCCAAAGACTCATGGGTCTCTGGTTCGGAATATGATGGAACAAGGCCAAATGATTCATTCAACTGGTTGCGGTTCATTATAGTGTTCAAGAGCAATCATTATTAGATGCAATTCTTGACGCGATTATCACTTTGGGTTGTCCTGAAATAGCCTCTTTATGATGTTATGTAGTGGTAAAGTTGTTTGTCCAAGCCCTTGAAATAATGAGGTGATGTTTTTGAAATAAAAACTTGAAAGTTAAAACAAAAACATTGCATACAAATAGACAAAAACGAAGGGCTTCCCATATACTCCTTCCGTCTCAATCATTTGTTTACCTTTTCTATTCTTTCTGAAAAGTATTTTAATCAAAGGTAAACAAACGAATAGGACGGAGGGAGTACCTCTTAAAGTTCACTGAACTGATTGTCCCAAAATATCAGCAATTGTTCCTCCTCACTAAACCTTCATCAAAATGTTTTAAGTAGAAAATTTAAACTTCAAGAATGGAGGCTTTTGCTTCATAGTCGTGACTCGTGACGATGTTAATAATATAACAAGGACGGAATTTAAAAATGTACCTTAAGTCTCTATCATCGTGATCTAGCAAAGAGAACTTGTCTAAGGGAAGGTCTTCAACTTTGGCTTTTCCTGATGTCATGTGCTCCTTCGAGTGTTGAGCAAGGCGGTACAAGGAATCTCGAAGACAAAGTCGAGTACTATTGTTCATCTGTACAAAAAAAGTACTAATGTCAGGCCAAATGTTTTTTGTAACTCTTGTGCTAAGGAGTGCGATTTAATCTAAAGATAACTAGTAACTCCACCTGACAGAGGACTGTCTCAAGACCCGTCAACACGGATTCTTCTATTGACGAATCTTCGTCGCAAAATCTCCTTGAAATGTCTTGGTCTGACAAAAGCATTTCCTTGGTCTGCAGGGAGAAACATGCAAAGCGTAAGTTTAAAAATCATGAAGGACCTATACGCAAAGGAATGTCTTGGGTGCAAACAGAGCATTATATTCAGTAAGTAACTAGATAAGACAATGATTCAAAATAAATAGATAAAAAAATATCGTACGTTTAAGTTCTAACAAAATCGGCCGGCCATTTCATTTCCTACAGAGCCAAAAACCTACATTTTTTTTTTAGTTTAGAATATGATGGAAGAGGCAGGAGCAGGAGTGCAGGACTCAATTTACTGTTTAAGCATTCTTGTTGTGAAGTACTTGTCAATTGTCATCAATGAATGAATCATCAATGCAATTTTCATTACATATCACTTCGAAACAGCCTATTAAAATCCGGATAAGGTTGAGTACATCCAATCCCTACCCCTCTACTTGCAGGAGCCTTTAGGCACTATGGTCTATGGTAATATAGTGTCATTCTAGAATGCACGAATTGACTGTTGGAGGAATTTCTGTTAAAGAGAAAAATGACCATATACGAGACAGTAGAACAGTCAACATTACAGCGTGGAGATTTAAGGGTAAGTTTAAACAGGATTCTCACCTTTACTGATGGTGATTCTTCATTACTTTGGTCAGAGTAGTTTCCATAACTAGGATTTGAGAAACTAGCATGTCCATTGTCTGAGCCATCTGGAGGAGAGCAAGGTGGAGTTTTGAAACTATCCATATCCATCACTCCTTCGCCATCACAGGGAACACTTCGACAGTCCATCCCTTTGTTTCCCGAATCACTCTCTGACGACATCATACTGTATCGATATTGTGGTGAAAGGGAAAATGGACCGTGACTATGTGATGGCACAGGAACATCATCTTGGAGCAAGGAATTCCTGGATAGAATAAAAAATGAATCATGAGTTAGCCTCGATATGAAGGAATGACTCTACTATGCTTGGACATCCCCACAGAAACTACACAGAAAATTTTGGGTGAGCCCAATTTACACCAAATTAGCGTGTAAATTATGTTACGGTAAGGTCTTTGCTATCATGGCGATTGAAAATTACCATGTACAATTTTCAGCAGAGAGTTTTAGACCTTACCATGACAAATGACAATTCCACCCAAAATTTGTGTGAAACGAGTACACAGAATCTATGGGTGAAGCGTGTTACGGTAAAGTAAGAACATTAAATGTAGGAGTTAAATCAGTACATAAAAATGTCATCCATTGCATCAGTTCTCATCAGATTATTGAAGAAGAAATCAGAGCGAGAATCTTCAGAAGATCCTGCGAGATTGCTAGAGCCATAAGAAAGGTCTACTTGGTCAGGTTGGTTTTTATCTTTGCTTCCTCTACCAAACATACTTTGCTGCTGAGATTTTTCATCTGGCAGACTTGATATCTTACCAGCATCAAAGTTGTTTGGCCATCCCGAGTTTCCTGATCCATCTGTTCCCCACTGCGACCAACTATCGGGTGATGGAAGTCTATCTAAGTACTCTTGATTTTTGGGAACAACTAGATCACCAGCTTCTTGTCCAAAGTACCATTCCATCATAGCTATCTGGTTAAGAGCAAATTATGAGTTATACCCGAATTTCCAAGCGCAGACAGATATTATGGAAATAGTTGGTCTCCTGTGAGACCGAGTCACATAATAAAATTGCAAGATACTGAATTAACAAGGGTTAGGTGGTATTCGGACGTACCTCCAGTTAATGAGTACTATCCGACAATGAATTTAGACGCCTCAACATATTGCAATATATCAAACATAAGGAAAAAAAAAAAGAAATTAGCATACTAATTTTTCCTATAGATATAGATGGAAACTACAAGTTTCATCAAAAGAAATCTAGATCAAGGGGATGTTCAGAGTTGATATCGCATCACCGGTGAATTTATAAGCTGATGGATTCGAATACAAGGCATGAGTCTGTAGAGTACTAATAATCTCAATAATTAAGAGCTAAGCTAACGAATTAATAATTGTTTTCCTAGACCAAAGTTTGTAGAGTAAATAAGAAGTCCAAGTTGTTTGGTAAAGGTATAGACTTTGATATGTTAAAGCAAAGACAAGAAAAATTAAAGCAAAGACAAGAAAAACAATAATGGATTCTATGAACAAGATGTATAAACACAAGATCCCCTTAAAGCTTAAACCAAAAAGGGATACAAACTCTAGAGCAAATACGTGGTATCATCAAATGAACCACTAAAACATGTCAATATTTATCTATTGCTTTTGGTACAAAAGACGAAAGAAAACATATAAACCCACTCAAATGGCTTACAAAAGTTGACCAAAAATGAAAATAGATAACTATTTGGAAATAAATAAGTTGACATCTGGATGAAGTAATATAGCAAGAAATACTAGAAAAATGATGAAAATAAAGTTACCTTTAAGTATGTTAATGAGCAAGATGAAGAGAAATGAAGATGAAAAATGTAGAATTAAAAATCCCCTCAAACTTATTAATTGAATGAAGGAAGTTGAAGTTTGTGTGTAATACTGTAATAAGAAAGGAAATAAAGATGATAAGAGAAGAGAAAGAAGAGGAGTTATAGGAGAGGCAGGAAGACAGCTAAGGCTAAGTCCTTCAACTTGCAATTGCTTTCTATTTAACTAATTTGTGGCCATCAGTTTCTCTTCATTTCTATATCACCCAATACACATGGACCCCATCTTCATTTTTATTTAATTTATTTAAATCAATTAATTCATGGCTGTGAGATGCCCATCTAAATACGTCCCCTTATTGGTCCAAGTGTCACTCTCTTCCCCGCTAATGCTCTCTACCGAATCATTTTTGTGGTGGAAGTTGCTCCATGCGCGGTCCCACTTACTGTGACTAGTTTATCTTCCTTGTGGCTATATATTATTCAATCGGATTTGAACAGATAATATATATGGATGGGATCGTCTCTTCTTTCGCCTTTCCAATACTTTAATTACGTTATCTATTTAACGCTCCAGATCTTGTGAGGTTTGCAAACAAAACTCGTATTTCCATGTTTTTTCCTTATTTAGGATATCCTAAATTCCTAACTCTCATCGTCCGTCATCCACTTGGAGCAATAGCAATATACCATCTCAACATTTTATTAATTTCAATATTTAACAACTTTTATCTATATCACATTTTTACAAACTTCTTAAATGGAAATAGTAAATATGTAATTGTTAATTACAATTTTCAAAGTCATTTTTATTACTCACCAAATTCTCATGTATCACTAGCCAAATTCTTAAAATAAACAACTATCTTGTACCAACTAGTAGTTACAATAGATAAACTCTTTATTTTGGATTCTTATTAACAATCTCAGAAATAACAACTACTATTGTTATTGTTCTTATTTGTTTATCTATTTTATCTTTCTCATTTATAAGTTTATCTTTCTACATTTTGTAAATGTTTTATTTGATTTTTAAAATAATCTTTCACATTCATAAGTGTCAACTTGTCATTTAATAATAATAATAATAATAATAATAATAATAATAATAATAATAATAAATGGTGTCCTTGTACTCTCTCCTTAGTTTTTCTCCCACAAATAAAGGTATATTTTACAATATTTTATTCAGATGTTCCTCAAAGAAAGATGATGAAGATAATTTTTTTCTTAAACAGGTGTTGGACGCTAAGGGTATGTTTGAATGAAGAAATTAGGAAGGAAAGGAAAGGAAGAGTTGTGAATTTAATATCATTTGTTTGGATAACAAATAAGAATAGAGAAAACTTGAAGGAAAATTGTATATAAATATCACAAATTCTCATTCCTCCTCCCTTTCCTTTTCCTTTTATTTTGATATCCAAATAATGCCACTAAATTTGCATGTGTGTTTCGATAGTGAATTAGCAGAACAAATTTGAATATTTTAACTAAGGTCTAACTGGATTTGAATTAGTAACCAACACAGTGCACTAAATTAATCACAATCAATTTATTTTGATACTACAACCTAACATACTATATGATAACTTTATATACATGCAATTAAATCATTAGCCTTGTCTCAAAATGAGTAATATATAATACTTAATTTTGTTATATTACCATTTGTTTAGTTTCAATTAATGTAATTTGATTGTATTTCCTCAACTCAATTACAAGTGTTGAGCACAACACAATATCAGAGAGTGTCAAATAGTGTTATTTTGCTCGAAAATTTTGAATTTGCTTATGTAAAGTGAAGTGACAAAGTGTGGTGTTATGTCGGACAATTTATGTATTAGACAAATCGTCCGACATACACGACAGAGCACCAAAATAAAGTAGCGGAACAACACATTTATATTATATTATTAAAAGAGGCTTTTTTCAAGCGATATTAGAGCGTCCACATCATCTTTTTTAGTTTTAGGAAAGTATATTATAAGATCTTCTAAAATTATGACAAAGATACTACTACCTCCAAGTCTTAATGTTGGTTCTCTTTCTTTTTGCACCAAAATTAAGGAAATGAATTTGGACCACACAAAACACCCTACCCCACATGAA